>JAADYU020068902.1:0-14888 GCA_011763375.2 Heteractis magnifica
TGTTCTAAAAATTCAAACATTCTTGAATTAGGATCCGAAAAATTACAGAAATCGGTAAAAGTTTAGTTGACGAAAAGAAACGGGCCACCTTAAATTAGCCTGTACAACTTCTAAACTCTGTCAAGTTTATGGCAATTTTCAAGCATGAAAGCCGTTCTTTACTGACATTCGTCCAAACGCAGCCCATTGAATGAAATATTTGAGTGTTTCAGGTTAAACACAGGTATTGCACTAGACTATTCTTAGCACTGATGGCATGGGGTAACATAAACTCAAACCGGCTGAGAATCCATACTTCGCGGCGGCAAACCAAATTACTCTGTTTATTTTGATGTGTAATGTTACTGATGTCGGCAAATTTATCTTATTTCAATCTTGCTGCAATCTCTCTTTAAACCAAACTTCACGTTCTTATTCGCACACGGTAGTTTCCGTAAGTTCACAGCTTAATTGACTATAGTTTTACGCTATATACCTTACCCAGGAGGGGGTATGTAACAACGGATAGTAGGATATTATATGGATAACATGAAATACCCGGCGATCGATATTTTCCGAAAGAAATAAAATAGATTAAATTAAAAGGTTGGGGGAGGGGAGAGATAGGGAATAAGGAAAATATAACGTCTAGTCTACGACCAAATAGCTCTGAAAAACTCACAAACTCACTTCAGGCTTGCATATAAAAGAGCCTGGAGAATATGCGCACATTTTGAGTACTGGTTCAATTCTCACGCAAGTCCTATATACAGTAGCGCCGGGCATGGATAAGTAGGGAACTGTGGTCACAGTCGACAACTGATCACAACTAAAACTGAGCAGTAACAAAATATTCCGACTGGAAAACAGGTTGACTAACGAATTCGCTGGATTTTTTCCGCAAAGTGCTCGATCTTACTAGTCATGGATATGGAAATCTCACTGTTTTGTTTTGTGTTGTCGTTGTCGTCTATCATTGTTACGGCTGTCCAAATTTATTGTGTGTATTAAAGAGTACACTAGTTTGAAGCCTTGTACTGATTAAACCGTGTCGCAGTCTAGATTAGCTGAAGGCAAAAAAGTCGGTGCAAACAATAATCGGAATACCCAATATCCCTCCTTCTAAACTAAACACACTCTACAGTTTTCGCGGGAGGCTTGTCAGTGTTGTTGTCGAGATTAATTCAACCGATTCTATTCGCTGTGAATGGCCGCATCAAAGGTCAATGCCATGGCGGCTGATGGCGGTTCGATCTCTAAAACACCGCAGTAATTCTCTCCCATAAACTCTTTTGTCAGCCTTTTGAAATTAATGAATTGAAGGATTTTTCTTCCGCTAACAAGTAGCACACTTAAGATCTGTCAGCAGTGGTAAATGGCAGTACTTTATTCGGATATGATAAATCGGTGATTAATTCACATTGTACTCCGCCCTCCCGTCCCCTTTCACTAATTACCAATAACATGTCATTTGTTTTGATTGTAGAACTCTCTCTCAGTCCAGTACAACGAACACTCCACTGGTGACCTTCATATGGTCAACTCAAAATACCCTGATAAAGTGACAGATTTCTTGACGACTTGATTTCTTCTTTTTCATTTTCAATTCCATCCCTCTAAGCCCACTTCATTCTTCTTGTGTTTTCCAATCGCTTTTTGCAAAGAAAAGTCTGCCTGTGAGAGAGTCGGAAGCCATGTAAGTGCACAGTCAAGTGAATACCTCGACGGAAACCATTTGAGTGCAAAGTTCGGTTACTCCAGCGGAAGCCATTCGAGTGCACACCCATTTGCGTCCAAAGTCGAATATCGGGAACCTTTATTCACAAATCTCTCGCTAAGCTTTAATCCGCACACAGTCCCGAAAAGCTTTAAGTACAAGTTGTTGTTTCGAAGAAGTTTGATTCACGCGAATTTGAATAAACAAGACTCTTTGTCTGTTGGTTCGACGGGAACCAATCCTTCTTAAGTTTTAATTTAAATAACCAAACTTTTTTCAATAGAGTACCGTAGGACTGAAAGATACGGTCAACATTTAGTCTCAAATCTTTACATTTTGTAGTTTTTTCCTAAAGTAATTTACAAAAATATTTTATTTGTTATTTGTACTTAAAGAGACACTATTTTGAATGCATTAATCAAAGAAAAGGCTTTACAAGGCAAACAATGAACGGACCTCTATCTTCAACCAAAACAATTCGTTCGAATAAAAACAAACTTGTCACTTTCCGGTTGCTATGGCTTGTGGGGCTGTTGCTACGGGCCACCTCAAAGAAATCCCGGACAATTTCAGTGTTTTTGAAGAGTTTCAAACTTGACTCGAGAGCAAAATTCTAAGAGAATCTCTCGAGCTTTCACGCTTAGAGTTTGGGTAATGATAAGTTGCACCTTGATGTGGAACTTGTTAAAAGACCTAAGAAGGGGGCCTCCAATGTGGTAGTTTCGATTGTCATTAATTATTAAAAAGTGACTACAGAGGTGCCGATAGTAGGGCCTACACGGCGTTGGGTCGTAGTTAATATTGATCGAGATAGGAGGGCTTCAACAAACGAATAATACTCACGCCGACTGCTAAATAATAGTCCGCACTCGATGGGGGAAAAGTTATTTCAAAACACTGGGAGAATATGAAAAACCAAACGTGCTATGAATATATTAGAAACTGTCTTGTCAATACATGTTAGAAATGTTGGCGTCGTGTCTACGTCTTAGTTATTTCGTGTGCAAAGCACTCTCTCATTTAGACAGGATTTTCGGACGACTGGCAAAATTAGCGCACATGGAACTTAGGCATTCCGTTGACCGACACTTCATCTTTAGTTGAACAATATATATTTACTTCGGTTGACGCAACCTCCTTTTTTTCTATTTTCACTCACGCTCATGCAGTATTTCCCTCAATATAACCATCTTTCAACGAGCATAAACAAAACAAATAAGTTTGAATTCATGAAATTATTAGCCATCAGTGCCTACCAAATCCATCACTCGCGATGAAAGACATCGATATTTACGAGTAAATGGGCCTGACCGGCCACTCTTAGCTAATATTCAAATTTCAGACTTACGCACGTTCTTTCAAAATCCTTTTTGACAGCAAATACGTCCATCTTTGACTCAATATTTCTACAAATTAATACAGCGAACATCTCAACGCCACACGCGAGACTACGTACGGATAATGATCTTCAACAAGCCCCGGAATAACTCGCTCTACAAGTCGTTCTATTTAATTAAGTGATATCTTCTTCATTCGAAAGGCCATAGGCTTTGGTGTCGAGGGCATTCGCTTTTTAAAAAGAATCTCGAAAGAATAGGCCATGTATTATACGCTTGTTTGGTGGTCTTTGACGTGTTTTTGCGAGAAAAATTACCCAGATAAACGACCGAGAAGCCGAGAAGCGTTCGAGTTATTAAAATTTACGTAAGACGTGGCAATATTTCATTGTCAACGTCATTAGTTTTGGCAATGTTTATAAGTGTAGATCAAACTGTAACGACAATAATACCTAAGCAATTTTCATGCAAGACATTGAAATAAATATCTAACCACGACTTCTTTTTCTCATTCAGCCATAAAAATCAAAAACACCGCCAAGAAAAGTTTTGCGATGCGAACGGTTCAAACTTCGACTCTCCTACAATAAAACTATAGAAAAAACCTTCTATAGAAAACTCTCTAGAACCTATCTATTCCTCAGTTCTCGCAGACAGGATAGGAGATTAGCTCTTCAACCGATCAATGGAAAATTAACTGATACGGCGACTAGAAGTCTAGCTCCTTTGGGGATGAAAATACCCCCTCGGTGCTGCCACAGCGAGCGTAGTCTTGCTGACGCCAATCCAGCCCGGTTTAACAAGTAAAATTTCGAGATTTAATAACATCGCCGGCAAAAGCGATGCGGGGTGGCGTTCCTGTGGCTTGCCAGAGTTTTCGAAATACAACCAAAGTGGACATTATGCTATGTTGGGGAGTAAAATGCAAGTGGAGAGGCTCTATTGTTCTTGGCGACATCTAGTCTGGCGATCACAAAAACATGACGCTCCCTGGAAGGCTAACAACGACAGCCGCTAGGGACTGGGCTAGAACTGATCCAGCACTTCCGGTGTCATGTTTGGATATCGTAAAGCGATTTTCGAAGATTTAGAAATTGAATTGAACTGAATTAAGAAATGGATTTCCAGAGCTAGCAGGGCATCACCTGAAATCCATCAGACAGGCTTAGTGCAGCTGTAAACAAATAAACTTTGAAAAGCCCGTTTCACACTGTTATTTGGCATTTGAAATTCTTATGGCGAGCAACTATTATGAAGATAGGCGCCGTGGAGGCTCTGACACTCTCTCCCGGGGTGAAAAAAATGGTCTCAGCTATAGACCATAAGCCGCTTTTTCCTTTCGAACCACTCACTTATCTAAACTATTTTCGAATATTTAGTCAATATGTGTTCCGAACGTTCGTTTAAACGAGAGTTTTTCTCTGCGAATTACAATAAACTAAGCTCGGCTTTCTCTTTCTGGTTTGGTTTCTTACGAGTGAGTTCACCTCCGTTCCGCCTTGATCGATGACGTAGGGCCCTTTTTGACATTTCGATTAATTTAATTATAGAGCTAATGATTAGAAGCTGCCAATCACGGGATAGCGGGACAACACGTGCGGCCAAGTCGCAGACTAACTGTCGCCAGAATCATCAGTTTATCGTACATAAGTATGTCAAATGACAAACTCCCAAAGCCTTAAGCAAACCTTGTCATATTTGAATTCAGATTTACATGTCCTAGGTTTAATACTCCTATACACTTTACTAATATCTATTGAACTGGTAAAAAGTAAAAAATTTATTTGGAAAAACAGAGATCAATTTTAGGACAAAATTCGAAGTTTCTTCAAACGATTGTCACACACATTTATTCCCTGGAGTGAAGCTTTACTTCCAGCTGTCATAAGGCCAAGTAGGGAGAAACTAGACTTTGATCTGGTAGTAACGACAATTATAGAAGCATCAAAATCGTCTTTTTATTGAGGGTTTGACTTCATGTCCTTATATCATTGTCTCGCGAAGATACATTTTGTATATTGGTAGGAAAGAATGGATATTTACAGTTATGAGACAAGTTGAGTCGGATGGATGATGATAATTGATTCAACAGTGATTCTCCTAACGCTTCAAGTCCGTTGACCTCCTGGAGAGAGACGGACCCTTGTCTCTAGTCATAATGTTTACAACCCACCACGCATGCGTGTTGGGAAATTTAGTTCAACAAATGGACGGCTCAAGGAAACGTCGAAGGAGCAACTCTCCGTGTGCAAAATATCCAAAATGCAAGAAAATTCACTCAGACTCCAAAGTCTACCAACCGCTTTCGCTTCTTGATCTGAGCGCAAGATGTGTGGCTTCTAAGATTCCGTTCCAGCGCGTGGAGGAACAAATTCTACGTGTTCCAGAGCCCGTACAGCTCAGAGTTGTCTACTGGTCATTCCCTAGGAATGAAAAAGATATCTGTATGTACTCTTCTCTCCACACATCTACCAGTCACACCGATATTAAAAGACTGCCATTTCAAAAAGGCCTTCGTCTTTTAGAAGAAAATTCAGTTCACGATGTTCTTCAAGTTGGTAAGCAAATTCTGGTCTTTCAGTTTTATTTCACCGTACCCCTATCCCTCTTTTAGAAACATCAACAACCCTAGCATTTAGGGTCCTGTAGGCCAAGCAGGACAGAGAGAGAAATGTTATATTTCAGGCTTTTAGAATTCTCACAAAATATCTATATTCGTGGCCAAACTAGGGCTTTTGGAATACGATTTATTGTGTGTACTTGTCACCTACAGATCGTCAGCGCCTCATAGTCTACAAGGCTAGAGGCAATTTATTTGTGTAAGTATCTACACCACACAACCTTTATCAATATCCCAGCTTTTAAAGGGAAAAAAATTGCGGAGTAAAACTTGTACGTTGGCTATCCCTAGAGGGCTGGAAATACTGTACCTAACGATTGTAATCTTTGTATCGTATTTTTCCATTCACCTTCACACACACACACACACTCACCACACACACTAAGTCTATTTCGTTTTCAACGCTATTTTCGGTACCAATTCTAAAATTAAAACGCGGAATGAAAATAAAAGAAGAAAATTCGTATCTAAGACGAAAACTCTGACAAAATTTCGCCCCGATATGGTCCAAGAAATGTGGGTTTTCTCTGGTGATTAAGAGGATTATGAGAATTGTATTATTTCGCCGGCGTACCGTGGATGCGTTGTGTGGGGTATCTCTCTTCGGACAGCCTGGCGCCAGAGTTGCAAAATAAAAGCGGGTACATCCTACGGTTATTAGTCCTCGCTATTTTACTTAAACCATTCTTTGAGAATCCCGCAATTTTCAACCTTTCTTTTATTCACAGCAATTCTTTTCAATTTCTTCGTAATTTTTTTCTTCATTCTTTTATTTTTATTTCAACTACATTGAGTTTTCCTCCAGTTTCGGATGAAAAAACTTATAATTATTTCTTTCATCGCGCCGTGAGTCAAGACCTAATTTCGAAGCACTTTCTTAGTACCAGTTTATTTCACTGCGATGCAACAAACGGAATCTTTTTTTAAAAAAATCAAATCTTTCAATAACTTTCAAAGCGATTTGCTTTCTAAGAAATCTGTCATTGTGTCGTTTTTGTCAAATGGACAATCTTTAATATGTTCAGACGCGAACGAAACATATACCTTTAAATTCTACGCCAAATATAGAGTTAGTTTATAAAAATCATATTTGGATTCGAGAAAGTACAAAGGTTAAGAATGTAAAGACTAAGTGTAAAATCCCCGTTTTTTTCCAGGCAAGCTTAATTGTTATCGGGATCCTATATTCTATCCTCTTTTTTCTGCTGTAAATGTGAACGCTAAAAAAATCATATTGCTGAAGAAAATCGATCTTTTTATAGAAAATATTAGAAAAATAAAAAAACATTTATGTTGAAAATTTTATTAGAAAAACGTCCAAAAATACACCAAAAGCTTGTATCGACATTCTTAACATCTAGGGCCAATACTTATGGTTACTTTGCGCGTATCCAAATTGATAAGTAAGCATTTTCTTGGAGATAATTTCAAAATTTTAAGAGAAGGGTACTATCAGTGTTTCTAAAAGCTTTATTCCAGCGCTTCTGTTCGGTGGTATACTGTAGTTAGCGATACTGTAATAGCGGAGTAGGGTTTTGTCAAATCGGCGACAAAGTGTCTGGCGTATTAACCCCCCACGTACTAAGACCTCTATTGGAATCCTTCTCAATGTATTTATTTCTACGCTATTGTTTTCCTAACCACATTTATTCCCCGGATCAGGCTCTAGATAAGTCATTACACCATGAGCGTCGTGTTCTGCCCCATTCTTGGCCGGTTAGCCACTCATGACTTGCCAGATCAATGAGCTGGATAAGTAGATTGTATATAAAAAACTAGATGATTGAAGAAGTGTGAGCTTAAGTGCCAGCTTTCGCTTGCCAACTTGGACAGGTTCCGAGAAGTTCACAAGGAAACTAAAAAAGATTCCCAAAACATGCAAATACGTTATTCTAGATTTGTTATACAGGGTCGTTTTCGATTTTAAAGTATTTTCAAAAAACATATTTTAGTTTTTTTAGCACTCTTAGTGAAAGCTCTCGATATTGGCGGCTTTGTGTTGTGATTTGAAAGATTAGCTTGCGCTGCACATTGCTTTTTCTTTGCTTTGCCTTAAGAACACCAAGAGGCGACAAAATGCATTTAAATTCATTGTAGACGCATTTGCCCAAGAGAGGGCTAAGCGAAGCTGTTTACATAATCATTAAAAAAGTTTCTCGTACGTCATTTCGCTTGAAAAACGAACTACCAAAAGTCTCCAAGAGAACCATTACTGAAGGTGGTTCACAAACGTTTGGAAAGTGAAGAGAAACTCAAGGGTGTTTCGTTCTCGAGATACCTATCGAAACTTTTTGTTTTCGTCACGTTTTGTCCCCTCATTGCGTCCTATACTTTATCGAGACAAAGAACTAGCAAAAATGATCCTACAATTCAACTAAACACTGACATCTTGCAGTCTGTCAGTCTCAAGGCCTGATGTTTATCAACCTACAAGACAAAAAGAAGCCTTAACAAGAGGAAAATTTGAAAAGATGGTTTGAGAGTGTTTGACAGTCTGAATGGCAAAGTTAATGTCGGAGAACAAAACCCTTGATTTGCAATACAATGAATTAATGGCAAAGTGTTTGGCTCTTACGTAGGACATTAGCTCGCCGATTATGAGTGTAAAATGCTAGGCTTTGGTCTTTAGACTTTCAATTATAATGCATTTGGGCCTAAGGCTACGCGTTCGCGAGACTCGTAGAAGCCTTTTCAATACCAGTTCGTTAGTGTTTCAGTGGGCGGTGGTCGAAGTATTTGGATGGACGCCTCCCTAAGTCTTTTTATTAAAAAATATGTTCACTGACCAAGGTTCAACGTAAACCCAACTACTAGTAGGTCTCTTGTTCTTGAATATTGTACTAAAACTCGAAACTGATTGGGAACTTCTGTGTAACGAGAAATAAAACGACTCAAAAACGTGCCGTGATCAATTTGTCAGTCAAGATGATATCAAGTTGGTTTACAAAAGAATTAAGCTTGTCCTCGGGGGCTTTTAATTTTTTAAAACTATAAAACGAACTATGCGTACCACTATTAGAACTCATTGTCACAATTAATATAATATACATGGTCGGTACGAAATTGGAGAATTGTCATGCTTTGGCATATATTTTGAGCTTTCATTTTCTGATTGTGCTTCGGCTCGCTATTTTCTTATTGTTTTGGTTATATCGCCCTGCGATCCATGTAACGGCGATTTATCGCGGGATTCTTAACGATGACATGTTTGAAATTTCGATCCTGGTTTCTGAGCTTTTATGCTACAAATATGAGGTTAAACGCGATCTTGGGGTCCATTGGGCTAGACTTAGCGGAGACATTAGATAATGCATGACCATTACAGGTGGTCCCGACTGGTCAGACATTCTGGCGACTCGATCGACATTTAAGTCGTTGAGTGGTTAAGGAGATGAAAGATTGCGGTATGTTTTGGGAATCGTGACCACGGTGTATTGGTGTGTTGAATTGTGAAAATGTGCTCGAGTCGATTAGCTTGTAAACTGACAAGGTACTCAGTGCTTAATGGAGCCATCAGAGTACAGAACAATGAACAAGGGTTGATCAGAAGGAAGAAAGGCTACAACTCTCTTTACACCACAGTCTCCGCGCATTTTTAGAAATGACGACCCTTTAAAATGGCTTAGCTTTCTTTCTTTAAATCTTCAAAACATTCTCACTATTTGTTTATTGATTGTAATATCAAAATACATTCGTTCACGCTACGAAGTACTTCCTAGAATCATTAAAATAAATAGGATTTCTAAGCCTATTTTTAAGAAGGTTTTAGGACGATTTGATTAATCTGTTTTTCCTCTTATCCTGCAGGTTTTAGCCTGAGCGGCAAAGTTGTCGAGGTCGAAGACACCCGCTATGGCCAACAAAGAGAAGAATTCAACGTCTCGATCAGCTTTGATCGCTGTAAAATCACTTCAGTTTCTTGCTCGTGCGGTACAAAGGACATTCTCTGGTGCTCTCATGTCGTAGCTCTTTCGTTATTTCGCATACGGTTCCCTAAACATGTCACTCTTCGTGTACCAATATCAGAGACTCTCTCACAAATGAACAGGGATCAGCTCCAAAAACTTGTACAGTACTTGTTATCGGAACACCATTCCGACGTCTTACCGACAGCTCAACGACTAGCGGACGAGATTCTCAAGAAAAGTTCGGAAATAAATCAAATTGCGGGCGCTCCAGATCCTACTGCGGGAGCGAGTGTTGATGATGATAACTGCTGGCATTTGGATGCGGAACAAGTTAGGGATCAAGTTAGAAGTTACTTATCACAAAATGGACACTGTAACAGTGGTAGACAACTGCTTTCCATGTTTGCAAAGGTAAGTCGATGAGGCGTTCGTCTTGCTTCTAGTTTTGGGCGTTGTCAAGTTCAACTATCATTGTACGCTTTCAAAAAAAATCCTCTAAGGTCAGGGTTGTGCCCACAATTTTGTGAGCGGTCTGGCGGTTTTCAAAATCTGAACAAACATTAAGACTTGTTGTTTCTAAAAGTGGTCTGGTTCGGAAAATGGATATCTAAAGCTTGTTGTGCCTTACTAGTGGATATAATCTCAAGCCTGCTATCCTGGATTATGATGCAAATACTACTAAACTTAAAATGATTGGTTTAAAGTTGTTTTGCGGGAGGAATCGACAAAATACTACAGAAAATAGTGCAGAAAATTTTGTTTTGTAAGGTCGAATTTTAATCATCTTGCCCTTGGGTTAAGTTCTGTTCTATCTTGTTTGTCTTGACAAATTATCCTTGGCTTTCAGGTTCGTGAAATGCTTCGAGTTCATGACAAGAACGGTTCGCGCATGCTGAAGTTAATCACAGAGCAGTTCCTCGAAGACCCTCGGCTCCAGATCTGGAAACAACAAGGCACCTCGATGAACGATAAATGCCGCCAGTTGTGGGACCAGCTAGGCGCGCTGTGGGTCTGCGTTGTCTTGAATCCCAACTGCAGCCAATCAGAGAAGGCCGTGTGGAAGGAACAGCTAGAGGATTGGAGCCAAAGGGATGTTTGTCCGCTAGAAAACCCTGACGCCTCGGATGAAACGAGTACCGAGAATCCCGGTGTAAGGGGAGTTCGATCCAAGAGAACTGTCTTTTCAAGGGCTATACAGACATGCAGTCTTGACTGGAAAGATACCAAACTGCAAAAGATTCTTGGACATTCTGGACAGTGCGATGAGGGTTACCATGTATGGTCAGGTACGTCAGTTTTTTGTCTGCCTTTTATCACGTTAGAACATGTCAGATAGAGGCGAGAAGGTAGACGAGCCAAATTTCTAAAGATTGTCAAAATTTCGTTGTCAATAAGAAGTTCAGCTCAGCTGGCTACGCGTCAAGAATGTGTAGCAATCGCAACAGGGCTTTTTCCTCCCTCAAGATGTATGACTATCTTGAATTTTCTCAACTCTAACCTAAACTTTCTGATTATCCCAACAGAGGACGTGCCAGTAGCTGCAGCAAGAGTCGATGCCCTACGAGCTCATGGCTATCCGAACGAGGCGTTGCGTTTAGCTCTTGCAGTAGCTCGTGGAATGCAGGAAGACCAGGCCCATAAGCATCACAAAATGGACGAACTTGCTCAAAGATACGGTGAAAACGAACTAGAAATACGTCTGTACGAGGACGCTAATGATGATGAGCTAGTGGAAGGGTGGATTGGACACCCACTTGACCCTATTGTTGTGTTGTACGATACGCTGATCGAAGCATCTACAGAAGAACTAGTGAATAATGAACCAGAAACTAGAGCAGAGGACTCTAACACGGTGTACAAGAGTTCTCAGCAGGAGATGAAGAAATTCGTGCACGTGCCGACGCCGGGCCGAGTAGACGACGAAGAGAGCTATTTAACGTTAGCTGTGGAAGTAGCTCTGATGGGGCTTGGGCAACAGCGCGCAATGCCCGATGGGTTTTACTTTCAGGACAAGACGTGTCGACAAGAAGAGCA
Organism: Heteractis magnifica; assembly: GCA_011763375.2. NCBI lineage: Eukaryota > Metazoa > Cnidaria > Anthozoa > Actiniaria > Stichodactylidae > Heteractis > Heteractis magnifica. The sequence goes on from JAADYU020068902.1 coordinate 11,596, forward strand.
CCTTATTGCGCAGTTAAGCCTCTTGACTATGGATACTACGTTGTACAAAGTCTTGCGGCATCAAACTGGGCTGTTATATGCAGGTGGGCCATTCAGCGGCCTTGGACTTGGAATTCACCATCGTAGCGTACCGATGCACACGTTCGCAAGGTTCTTGTTCAACGCGTTTATTTCAAAGGACCCTGAACTTGCTTTCCGTGTGGGACTTCGGGCTATGAGGTTTCTTGTGCTCGACGCGATTGCTGATACTGAAGATGACCAGGGACTAGAAGTCATGCGCACTAGCCTAACGCGCTGGTATACACTTGGACATTTAGAATCACAGCAGTGTGAGCTTGCTTTGTGCATGCTTAGCGCCGCCAAAGGAGACAAGACAAGGATGAACGAAGTACTTCAAAATATCCAGCGCCATGTTCATTCTGCATCTCAACTGTTCCGTCTTGCTCAGGACGCATTAAAACTTTCAGGAGTCAATGGTACTTTACTAGAGAGCTGTCGTGATAACGAGATGCTACGGGTGGCCTTGGAGCTTGGGCTACAAGTGTTGAGAATGACTTTGGAATCGCAAAACTGGAGGCGGCACGAAATGGTTCAGTGGTTGATTGAGTGTGCGGTTGAACTCGGTACGTCTGCTCTCAGCACTATCATGAAGGACTGGAGCAAACTGTTCACTCCAACGGAATCGACATCTCTTGTAGCAGCGAACATAATGGCGCCTTCCACAGCCATCAGACTAAAACTAACAGTCGTAGAAAAGGAGGCACTCCATTGTTGTGCTAGGGCTCTTGCTCTACAGTGTGCTAGCAGAGAACCCAAACGTTGTTGCCTACCCGCCTTGGCCCTTTGCGAAAAGGACCCTGTGGCATTTGAGGCTGCGTATAGACTTGTGCTGGAAACGGCAGCCAACATCTCTCCTACTCAACTCTTCGCCATTGCTCGATACATGGAACACAGGAACTTCAGCCGGCGGGCCTTTCGCCTTGCCATTCTTGCGGTCAAGCACTCCACCCTTGCCTTCAACCAAGACTCTCATCCTTCTATTGGAGATATTCAGTGGACATGTGCGCTTGCGCACTCGCTAGGCCGAGAGGAGCTGAGTAAAGTCATTCCACTCATTGTCAAAGCAGTCCACTGCCCTACAGTTTTATCGGACATTTTATTCCGTTGTGCCTTTGCGCGCGGCAGCCCAGATCCCGGATGCGGACGCGCCTTTGGTAAATTTGCTGTGTGTGACGAGGAGCCACTCAATCAGCTCCTGGAATGCACCATCAATGCGTACGTGAATACAGTCCACTCAAGACTCAATCACATCAGCCCAAGACATTACACTGACTTTATAGACTTTCTTAGGAAAGCAAAAGAAGTGTTTGAACTCGCTAAAGACGGTTCACACCGCTTCAACGCTCTGATCAACAACATGAAAGTACTTTACAAAGGAAAGAAAAAACTAGTGCAATTAATTCGACAGAAAATAGGTTAAATAATTAAAATGATCTAGAATTTGATATTATTTATTTTGAAATTTCTATTCGCATTATCCTGGAGGCGCGACAAAAACTACATATCATGTGCATATATAAAAGAATGTGAAATATTTGTCTCTCTTTTGGACGCTTCATTCTGTGGGTCGTGCTCTCCTGTCATCTTTCTCTAACTTTAAATTATTGAGCGAATTTGTCACAAATGTAAAAAGAATTAGCCCGTGTGCAGGCACTTCTCACCCGTCCATTCCCTCCCCCTCCCCCACGGGGAAAAAGCGGGAAGAGAGCGTAGGGGGGAGGGGTGAGAAGCGGCTGTGCACGGGCTGAAAAAGGATCGAAAGGAATTTTTACAGAATAAGAAAATAAATATATTTGATGTGAATTTTGCGTTGTCGTTCGTGTCACTTCATCTCCATTTCTTTCTGATTTAATTCCTCCTTGTTTGAATGTTTTCTTTTGCTTAAAAAACCCACCATGATCGGCAATTTGATAACTTTCGCACTTTTATTTCGTTTTGAAAGACGTCGTGTGCAAGAGCCCCCTAGCAAGAGTATCGCGCACGCGATCTTGGCGACATCTAATCTTTAGAAAAATGGCGAAAATCCAGAAAAATCTACCAAGTCTCTTATTCTGCACACGTAAAGGAATTCATCACGAGAACTCAGGTTGTTTATGACCACTTCGTTGAAGAAAGAAATCAGTATCATTTTTCGCCCTCGTACACAATTTACGCTTTCGAAACTCCGTATTTACTGTTGTGATGTTCTGCACTTACAAAACAAAGCCAGCTAGAAAACTGAGTCCACTAAGGTGCGAAACTGCACAATCCTTATGTAAATTAATGCAAATGAGGTAACTCGTCGTCTTCAATAGAGTCGATTTGATTTGCATAATTTTTCCGCATTTTCGCACCTCAGTCGAAAACTTCGAATCTAAGATCCCGATTGAAGTCAGATTTGTACTTCATTGTCGTTTTGAATGTTCTCTAAAAATATTAAAATCAAATTCAAGTAGTGCAGGAAACCTTGGTGAAAACAGGCAGCTTATGATGATGTTTGTGGGACAAGATGTCTGGAAAAACCAGAGCCAGTTATGGGTGGCTTCCACCCCTCCCCTCCCCCCTCGGGTGTTCGCCGTCTCACTGAACAACAAGAAGGCATGAAAATACCATCCAATCAGAATGTAGATAAGGAAAGCCATTCAAGTGTTTATCATTCACTTCTCGTATCTGCCTCTAGTTAACTACGCCATAGATATTGTCAATTGCGTACTATATCCTTGGTGGTATCCCCTTAGTGGGGTCAATACCAATAGGCTGGCCCTTCAGGGAGTTTATTATGATATTAAGCTTGATACGGAAATCATCAATGATGAACGAACCACAAAAACCACAGGAAGCCCAATTCATAACGATTTCCATGTGACAACGCTGGAGCAAATTTTGAAACCAATTACACCTAAGAATAGAAGGTTAATTGACAAAGTCCCAGCTTGAAAACTTTATTTCCTATTGCAAAAATGGGGGGGTTGGATGGCGGGCTGTCAACACGTTGTCAAATACTATTTTTTCATTCATTTATCCAAGGGGTTTTCTAATTTTCCTCAATTTAAAATAAAATCATGACGCTGAAAAAATGAATAAAATTAGTTCAATTTGTGTCTTTTCTGCGATGACCTGAAATGAGAGTGACAAATTATATGCCATCAAGAGAGTTTTTTTTTAATTGGTTCTGGCTCCTTCCGTTTTCAATTCTCGAGCTCACGCAAGGTATTTTTCTATTAACTTTTTATCCGTCTCCCTGTTCTTATTTT
>JAADYU020069013.1:0-14876 GCA_011763375.2 Heteractis magnifica
TTCAGGCAAAGTTTGAGGTAGGGTCATTTTTGGGCCATTTCCAACTTTGCTCGATCCTTACACGGACTGCCTCTTAAACTCTTGTAAACATGGGTAAAATTCACGCATGCGCAAACGTTTTTCTCTGGTGTCCGCGCGGGCTCGTTTTTAAAGCCCTATGCTTCCCGGTGGTTGGTTGATTTTTTAGAGTTGAGTGAGGCCTGGTTAACGTATGATCAGCGACACCTGGTTACAAAATAATTAATGAGGCCTGGTTACCAAATAATTAATGAGGCCTGGCTACCAATATAATGGACTGCGGAGAATGACGGATACTCAAGCTGAGAGAATGTTCCAAAGTCGTGGGACGTGTGAAAATCGGAAATAGAATATATTTGATATTGTCGCGCACAGCTGCCCAGTGCTACCGTTTACATGGTGACGTCATATGGTTTGACATCATAAGTCGACTTTATTCTTAGAGTTACTGTAATAGACTTTGTTTTGTTCGAGTAAACTTGTCTGATAATTATTATTGTACCATAAGCACGACTGCAGATTACTGCATAAGGGTTTTCTACACAATATACGGCGGTTTTGAACAACAATTCAAGAACAGTCTAATCTGTGTGCTATCATCCATTTCCTTTGACTAGCGATGTGTTCGTGGGTGTAGGAGGCCTGTTTCGGCGTTTCACAGACAGCTCAGGGCGATATTACCAGAATGTTGAGTTCACGTGGGAGGACAAGAATTAAACCTCCTCAGCGAATCTTCTAAAATTCAGCTTTGTTTTGGGTTAAGTCGCTTTCTGTTCAGCCTTCATGCTGCTCAATTGGTGCTATCATTTGAAAGAAGTCAAGAAAATCGTGACTATTATTCTTACTATCAAAGAAATAGTCGAACAATTTGGCTTGAGAAGATGCACGGCTCTTGCTGTTAATGGTCGAAAATTTATTCTAAATATTCTGGAGAAAAAATCTTTTCAATAGAAGTGCAAGAAGCTTTGAGGTATGTTTACTGTAGACACTTTTACGTCGTATTTTCTTTCATTTTCCCGTTTTTTACTTTACTTTTATTTCATTTATTCATTTATTCACGAGCTTATATTCTTTGCATAACCATTCCAGTTATGGCGTCATTATGTTATAGCCAAACCATAAAAATAATAAACTCAAATACTAACTAAAAAATCTAAACGAAAAACACGATTGAAAATAATACATTAATTACGAATAACTATCTTTGATTAGCCAAGAGTTTTAGGTTATGATTTGCGGGTAAATGGTTCTATATCTTGCCAATTAATTCGAATCATCAAATTCAGGATCAGTCAACCGGTGGGAAATCTGCTTTAGAAATTCGTTATAAAGATCATTATAGAGAATAAACAAAAGGTTTGCATTTGTTATTGTGAAAAACCACAGAATCTGGTATTCGGTTTATGTTTTTTAATAAAAACTTTATTGACCTGGGAATATATCAATAAAACCGAAGCAAGCTGTATTTCGTCCACTTATCTAGTCTTTTGCTCTCTTCCTCTCTTTCTTCCTTTCTTTCTTCCTTCCTTTTTTCTTTTCTTTTCTTTTCTTTTCTTCTCTCTTTCTTTCTTTCTTTTGTTCGTTCTTTCGTTCTTTGTTTTCTTTTTTCTTTCTTTCTCAGTTTCTTTTGTTCTTTCTTTCTTTCCTTCTTTTCTTTTCTTTTCTTTCTTTCTTTCTTTCTTTCTTTCTTTCCTTCTTTCTTTCTTTCTTTCTTTCTTTTTTCTTTCTTTCTTTCTTCTTTCTTTCTTTCTTTCTTTTGTTCGTTCTTTTCTTCTTTCTTTCTCTCTACGTGAATATCACATACTTATGTCTTGAAATAGTGAAATTAATCACTTTTCCTTCTATTTCTTCCGCACTTTTACCATTCATTTATTCATTTATTCATTCTTTCTTACTTATTGACCTTAGTTAATGTTTAGATATATCAAATTCCAGTATTCTACAACCCAAAAGCTTTGAATTCAAGCTCGTTAAGACCGAATAGTATACACTCCTTTACATTATCGCCTGGCTAATACTGATCAAACACGGTACGATACTGCCGAGTTTTCAAGTCAAAAGATTTAAATATATTCCTGTATATCTTAAACACTCAGACATACAAACCCTTGAAAGCTATACTATTAGAGCCGGGCTCTTTTCAAGAGATTTGAATCTTTTTTTCCAGTTATTGCAGCATGGAAGTTTATCACCAACAAATCACAATGGAATTATATCAGCTTCTCAGAGCAAAACACTCTATACTCTCTTATCTGTCCCACTTTTGCTATGAGATCCAAGACATTTATGTCTGACTTCTTGATCGTTTGTCGGACAGAATTTGGAAACTGCAGTCATTAAAAGCGTGTACTATAAAGACCAAAGCGAAAAACACATAAATTATAAAGACGTTTTATGATATAAATGCCATATTTAATAGTTGACGAAAGAAAAATATCATAGTAGCAGTTATAATGAGTTTCAATTAAATACAAAGTGTATATATTAGGAATAGATTTGCTAAACTCGACTAAGGCTGCACGACTCGCTCCTAACTTACTCGAACTGGAATTTATAAAAGTGTTGATTGTTGTGGAAGAAATTAGAGAGAGGAAGAAACTGTAAAAACCTGAAAGCACAGGAAAGAGTCAAAGAGGAATAGCATTGAAAATGCATTCGGAATAGCAGTAAAGTATCATCTTGTTTTACTATAATTTTCAAGATATGAAATTCTTCATTGAAAATACCCATTTTCTTGTCGTAGTTCTCAGGATTAATTCATTTAACGAGATTTTTTAGAACCATTATCAATACTTTTGCAACTCTGTCATTTGCTTTTTCGCAATTTACTTCAAATTTGCATAAACAGAAAAGCAAAAAAAGATAAGACGCTGTCAACAAACGGTCAAAATTTAAGACCTAAATAAACCTATAGTTAATGTTGTTTCCAATTTTAATGGCAATTTTATTTTGTCAAATTAGTTTTTGTTTTGAGTTCACGCATTCAACATTTCAAAGAGAAAAAGAATTGGCCTAAAATTCTTTTTTTCGAGTCTAGTTGCTAAAGATGTTATCTTGAAAGGCACTTGAATTAAGAATTCAGTTTGAAGCGAATTCCTAACGTCTCTTGACACCTGAGGTTTTCCAGAATTTAAAACCGTTCTTCTCAAGTTTTGCATCTTTAGACCACGCCAAAAGACGAGCTGTTGGTTCAGGTAAAGTATTATCGCTTCACTACTTTGGAAAAGGTTAAAAACAACCTAAGAACTAAGATACATAAAAGTGGTTGGGTTTGATCGTGGCTATTTTTCCACACTCTAAACTGAACTATCATGAATGTTTTATAGCCATCTCCTAATCAACTGAGGTGGCACTGACGCAGTTTACCTTGGTATCTATACTCTTATAGTCAAACTTGCAGTGTTCAAATTTTTATTTTTTGGAGAATTTTGAGTAAGCTAGCCATTAAGATTAATGTCTGATTCAAAATTTAATTTAATACTGCTTTACTGACTTCTCTTTTGACATTTAATAAGTATTTTTCGAATCCTCTGCAATTATACTCCGGCATTAACATTTTGGGGGGAATTTACATCCTTTGGTTTTGGTCTTCAAACTTTTTTGTTGTCCTGTAACTTAGTATCTTATGGTATCTTAATTCCTGCATTAGTAATGCCTACTCCCAACATAGTTCTGCTTTTGAATAAAGTACAAAACGTTTTATATACATTTCGTATCAATATACTTTAAGTATTTTCTAACGACTCAGTTGATTAGCGGTATCACTGAAACGAACGTGCATCTCAATATCCAATAATATCTCAATAATTTTAATTGTTAAACGATCAACAAACCCTTGTTTTGTTTTGCTTCATTTTTTTTTTTTTGTTTGTTTTGCTTTGTTTTGTTTTGTTTTATTTCATTTCATTTCATTTTATTTTCCCTAACCACATCCATTTTAAAGTTTTTTTTTTTTACAGTCGCTGTATTTTTTGTTCTACTTGGTTTGCAGAAGTGCTTTTCACTAACACACTTTAATTGCCTTATGAAAGGAAAAACATTGTTCCATTAAACTAAAATTTTGATAATTAAATGACATTTTCATCCAACAATCTAACATGGATGTCACTCGTGCGAACAACGTATGTTTGAAATCTAAAGCAATACTTGGGCTACCTGTGTTCCATTACTATTTATATATTAAAGTCTTCATCATACTTCATTCCCTTGGTTATTATTACTTTTCCTACCAGCAACGCTCGAGAACGCACACAATATATCCCTATTACTCTTAAGAAGTTCAATAATATTTCTACTTCAGAGTATTACTTATTTCTTTGTTCTTCCGTTTTCTTTCTAGTCCCCAGTTCTCCTCGTCCACACGCGACTTTAAAAATTAATGGCATGGGATCTAAAGACGACTCGGCGGTGGAGAGTCTACGACTGAACGCACCTTCCTGTGCTACGGAAATGACTATTAGAAGGTAACAATGACAACATCCAGACCTCAGTCACATTTGAGCATGCGCAGTTCTAGGTCACATGATAACCGTTTTTCGAGCCTGCGTTGCTTCTGGTCTCCACCAACAAACAAAGAAGTCCGTGCGCAGCCAACTTTAGGTCACGTGTCAAAAGGAACCAATCACTGAAAAGCGCAGTCAATCACGTGACAAAAATCAAAGGCGCTTTTTGTCCTAAGACTCTTGACTTATTAAGTTGTAGAGCGCCACAAGTCAGGCGTTCCTCACTTAAAGTCCTTCGCGCGCATGCGCATAAGTGGTTTTCAGTTTCCAATACGGCCTGCCAATCACTATTATGTCCACGTGACTTTCTATTGGTGATATAGATCTGCCCTGAGGAAACAATAAAAATGAAAGCTATTTGTTTCGCCTTCCGCTTTCGAACCCTCCCGTTTTCATCCTTCGATAGACTTGTCACGTTATCGAAAACAAGACAAGGACTAGACCTCTAAATATTTTGAAATGGACAGTAAAACAGCCTTAGCTTTAAGATTAAGATTACTTCAGTAAAAGGTTTAAATGTTTCCATAAGAATCAATACTGGAATCCTCATTTGTCGTTTTACAGTTGATTTCGTTTGAATATGGGAAACTCTCGAATGGTTTCCGCGATTTTATCCAATCAGAAAGCGAGAAAGTTTCTCATCCCATAAGGTTTGAATATAATTTTTAACTTGTGGGTTTCTGTACTTGGAGTATCTTCAGCGCGCGTGCAGACCTCTTTCGATCGAAGTTCATTAATCAAAGAATTACGAAATCCCTGAAGCGAAATGTATTTTGCAACTTATGTTGAAGTAAAACTTGATATTGACATCGCCCAGTCCTGTGGGATATTCGACCCTGTGGCTTTGATTGAACTAACCTAACATAAAATAATGCTCTCAAAGTGAATTAACCAAGTAAAATTGAATAATCTGTACATGTCTGAGAAAACATTTTTTTCATGTAACATCGAAATCAAGTAAAATCCCCTCAGGAAACATCTTGATTTGTGGCAAAAACTAGGCAAAAAGCAGTATTGTGAATAACTTTTCTTTTGAAGAACGATTGCTTGAAGGCGTACAGTTTTGATTAACTTTAATAGCACCTTAATTATTCTATCATAAGATTGAAAGATTAGATTGTAATCGTATTCCGTTTTCATGACGTCTGTGGACAGTTTGAAATTATCGTGTAGTTTGTGCGCATCTTCATCAACGTGCGCATGTATTTATATTTCATCGAGAAAATATAGCTTCAAGTGTTATATATTGTTCTGGGTTTTGAGATCGACTTGAAAACATCAAAGTTAACCTCTCGCTTTAATTTGTCGTTCGCATTCTCCAGTATAAGTTGTCTATATATTACGACAACCAATCACTTGAAGCTTCACAAAAGAAGTTCCAATGATGACACAAATGAGGACAGACAAGACAAGCCGTTTAGAAGCACAGCCAATCACAGCGCTTGACATCAAGATCTTTGATTCGATAGTTTGAAAGCCAGACTTGAAGACCTTTAAACGATATTGATAATAACGAATGTATGGCTTTATAAGAACGCAAGCTCCGGACAGAATAAGACAAAGATCTAGTAAGCAACGAAGTGGATGAATGATTGAGAAGACGCAAGTACGAAGCCATAGAATATCGAAAAAATTTGGTAATACAGATATATAATCGCTAGTCTTAATCTATGCATGTCTTTACCAAAGAGTAATGGTCACTCGATTTTCTTAGTCTCGTTGTCATCCAGACGCGCGCGCGTTTAAGGTATCATTTTCATTCTTTACCGAAGCGACATCTACGTACATTCTCTTCAAGAGAAAGTCGAGCGAGTTTCAACTGAAGAACTCCAAGTGTCATTCAAGAATTCAAAACCCTTATTAAGTGAAAATTGCCTAGAATCAGTGCTGATTGGAGGGACGTGAGCTGCACACCACTGAATTGAATATTGCCTGTTGGTTATCCTTGCTGGAAATTAAATAATCTTGAGTCAAAGGAACCACACAACATGAGCGAAATACCTGTGCCTTCAGACTCTTCCACAAGGTAATACCTAAACGGAATAATTTTTTAAAATATCTTTATTATCATGGTAAACACATTGCATATTCCATAATTCCTCAGAAGAGAAAGTGCTTTTCTGTATTTCTGTCAAATCTGCGATAAAAACACCTCATTTTCTTTCGCTACGAACCAGAATCAAATCTGTAAAATTTCCAAGCTTTTCCGTGACTGAAACTACAATTTCATTTTCTCTGAGGAAGCGAGAACGTCTAGAAATGATTTCTTTACGATTGAATGTCAAACAGATTGAATATTTTGGGTGCCAAACAACAAGGGAAAAAACCTTACGGCTCTAATGAATGCAAGTCTTGCTCCTTCAGTATACCCTAACGCTCATATATCATTGACATATCTAAACAGGATTAAATTTAAGCTTTTTTCAGTGCACTGCTCTTATATTCTAAAGCTATTTCTTTCAATTCTTGTCTCATTCCTATTTTTCCTGCCGACAGAGCAGTACTTTTGTTTATTTAGTGTCATTTATGCTTCAGCGTTTACCGGCTGCTGTGGACAATGTTTAGGAACCACTTTTTCTCAAGATAGAAAACTCTCTTGCATAATGCAATTTATCATTCCGGAGATTTCAGCTATCATATCAAAAACCATGGCTGTGCTGTGGCTTTTAACGGCTTTAATATCTAAAATCAAGCAATGATAAGCGAGATTTTCGATATAGGTCTTAAAAGCATCAAAATCATTATTCATATTTTTCTCTAACTCAATACTAGAAGCGGTAAAAACAAGGCAAAAAGAGACCAGGGGGAAAACCATTCATTTAACTTTCTCAATATTTTTCGCTTTTTTGTTTTTCTATTTAGTTTTGAAAGCTGGCTTCCCTAAGCGGAAAACATTGAAACCGTAACAATTTTGGACTGAATACAGTGTTAATATTTAACACGAACCCTAAAAATCTGTTTTTGTAGTAATTGGCAGTCTGTAGAATCAAAAACACCGCTTTCTTTGCGACAATTTAGGGTAACCAGTGGGTTCCTTTTGCGTGACCTCACGGGATAGCGAGTCGGGGAACGTTGTTGACCAATTCTAGAGATTCTTTTGTAAGTAAGTCTTTTATCAAGCTACATGCCGTCTTGTACATCACTCAGAGTAAAGGATAATTTTCCACCGGTTCGCCATTCAGTGAATGTCTAATTACCGAGTCTTAAGTAACAACCTAATAGAGTAATCCATTATGCATTACAACCCAGAAAAAATATATTAATGAACCATGCCTTTCTAAGGTACCCTGGAGAAGTATTTGTCGCGTGGACGTTACGTCATCGTAGCCATTCTAGTGGTATTTAACAAAAGTTTTCTCATTTTCCTATTGTTAGTACCACCAACATGGCCGCCATGTTTGCTTTTAACTTGCAAGTTTATCGTTTCGCTTTTCCGAAGTTTGAAAAAGACTGGCAACGAGTTCTCACCGCAAAGCACTGTGGTCACATTTTGGGGTTACGGATCAAAAGTCCCGCCAGAATCCGTCCCACAATGCTATGCGGTACTTATTCGATACCAGTCTTTTTGAAAGTGTTTCGTCTTTGTTCTCGAAGTCTATCTGATTTTCGTCGAGTGGTTGAAAGCTTTTCAAGTATGATAACAGTAAATACGTGTTACTCTGGTTTGTTACTTCAAGTACGCGCTCGTTCTTCAGCTGCTGATTTGCCCATCGACTGACGCGGGTTGTATTGCCGTCGATCGAAGCTACAAGTAAATTTTTGTCTATTTTTTAAGTACTAAATTAACACCAACTTCCACCGAATAATGTTCTGCATATTTTTATTTTTGATCTATTTTCGTTTTTCTTTTTGGTCTTTACGATCCCTTTTTGAGATGACTACTGAAGTGTAGCTTTAAAGGAAAAACAAACAAACAGACAGACAGACAGACAAACCAAACAGACAGACAGACCGACAGACAGACAGACAAAGGCTGACAGACAAACCAGAGACAGACAGACAGACAGACAAACAAACAAACAAAACATTCGACTTGTCCGCGTAACACTGGGCTCAAGAACATGTGACAAAGTTTAGCCTTTATTTCGTAGCCCTCTTTAGATAGAGTGTTATATCAGTATTTAGACGTCAGAGATGTCAAATATGTTTGCGATAACATACCTTGCATGCTGTAAAATATTCTTTGTGTCTTATAAGTACTTGTCAAATGCCTTATCTTGCATGACATCCTGTAGAAAAAGTATTGTATCGCATGTTAAAAGTGCGATATCTCGTATGCGACCCAAGAAGATATCATATCTCGCGTGTCATATTTCGCAGTCGATTTCGTGCTCGAGCAAATTCATAACCGTACTGTAGCTGTACCGCTCTTTACCGTAACCGTAACTATGTGTTTTGATTGGATGATTCAAACAACAATGGAAAGCCATTTCAGTGACATACCGTACCGTGTACGTGCTGTAAGTCAGTACCGTACGTTTCCCACTCATACGAAAACTGCTTTATCTCGCGTGGAATTGAAAATACATAAAGTATACCATACCTGAAGAATCTACAGTCATCTAGGCTGTGTTGCAATGAATCATGGGGGAATCTGTCCAACATCCGGGAATCTTCATACAATTTGATTTCACCTGTCTTACAGAGAAAAAAACAATAAGCTCAAAAAAAATTCTGGATTTAAAAAATGCTGGAAGCCAATATTATTGATTTGTGATTCACACTACCGAAGGGACGTCTTGGAAGGAATTCTTGTGTAAAGGCAGGAAAAATATTCGAATTTAAGGCTATTTTTTTCGCGTTGAATTCAAGACTGTCTCGGCTGTTCTCTATACAGAAGCTCCTATGAGAGCAGTTAATTCGATGAATTTGTGAATTTATTCATAAACCGAGCAAATGAACTAGTTTGAGGCGCGTGCCAAGAGTAAACAAAGGTTCCCAAATTGAGCTGATTTACCAATCTTAGCAGACTCACAGAAAAACATCTAAATCGACTTCCACTGCTTCAGGATATTCACCAGTTGCTCAGTTGCTATAGTCATCATGCTTCGAGTTCTGAAGTAAGTTCCACACTGTCTTGACGTGTTGTCCATTTGTCTTTTATCCTCAACAGCAAGGCCAGACTCCATAGAGGTCTTAGAGGACTTAGAGTTATCTTAACATCTTTCACAGTGCTAGTTTCCCGATGAGGTTTATCGCTTGGCTTGACCAACGTCAAACAAGCGAAAATTCAGATAATTTTGGCTAATTTTTAAGCTGTTTAATTTCTGTTTTTCATTCTTGTTTCCTCGACATTTGAATTTGAAACCCCAATAGAATACAGCGACTCGTATTGGAAACATAACTTACAAGATTTGATCTTATGTCATACTTAGTCTGGCGAGATTCATGCCATCTTGGAAAAGAAGATCGTAATTTTTGATGTTAGTTGGTTAAAAAAGAAGCCTGCAAATCTCTTTCTTTAGTTAAAAGTAATGAGCAATTCTCTGGTGAAGGTTCGAAAACAGCTGAAGAATTGTAGGAATATCCAATAACAATGCTTAAAAATATTTTCGACTTGGCCTTCTTCGCTTTCGCGCCTGGTGAAACATTTAAATAGAACTCATCTTCAAATTGAAACGGTTTGAAATCTTATAGACTATTTTCTAATTTATATCAAGGTCGTGAATGTTTAAAGCATTGCAGTTATCACACTGATTCCGAGCTGCGCTACTTCTGCCCAGCTCGAGTTTCATGGCGGAACTTCTTTACGCGGTGAGCAGAAAATGTTACAATATACAAGAAACTTAACCATTTGGTATTGGAAAAATCGCTTTTTTTTTTTTTTTTTTCCAAAACAGAACGCGCCCATTTTCACTTTATGCATGTGTAGCTCTCAATGTCTGGATTGTCTACAGTTGAATTTTGCCGAGACAATCATGTGTGGTTTCTGTTTTATCCGGGAAATAAAAGGTGTATTCGACTGATCTGCACGCGTGTCGACGCGTGTATATCTATCAATTATTTCGCCAGGCGTTGTTGGAAGCAATATTGTTCGAAAGCAAGCGAGAAACAATTTACTTTGACCTCTGTTGAACGAAAGTTCGCGATCCTATAAATTCTGTTTTGTTAGTGCGAATTCAAAACCATTGGAACAGCGAATCGTATTAGCAAGTGTTGATTGTTTGGTAGATTGACAGCCAAGAACAAAGCCATTGGAAGAAATTTCCATTTTGACAACACATGCACTTTCCAAGGAACTGCGTCGGTCCACGTCTCGGTACCTCAAAATCGATCGCTTATTCGCAGCCCTATGGAGACCTTGTCAACATCCTTAAATGTTGATTGAATTCATCCAAGATTTTCCTGTCGAATCGCGATCATTTTTCTTTGTTTTTAATTTGAATTAGCGTGTTTTCGAGCAATGGCACAAGAAAACAGAAAATCAGCGTTGCTCCATACAGATAAGTATGTCAAGTTTAAACATGTATATGGAAAGGGCAGACTATGTATTTAGTAACTTTAATAGATCAAAAACTTGTATATTATTTCATTATAAATTATCTGGAATATATATGAAGTAGAGTTGCTTGGCGGGTTGAAAGGCTCGAGGGCAGATGTAGACGAGTAGGAGTCGCAAGTGGTCGAGACTTGATCTCTTCGCCGGCTTGATCAGGCTAACGAAACCGAGACGATGCCGTAATCCGTGAACACATGATGAATTAGTGGCTGAATCAAAGGATAAACAGCTTTGTTTGCAGATATTAACATCAATGAAAGTTTCGCTCAATTATACACGAACAATATTCATTTATTTCGTTTAGTAGTTCCCTCGCTTTGGCAATTCGGTAGCGTTCTAAATTATGGGAGACATCAAATCAAGTTCGGACTCAGTATTTGGTAGCGTAGTTCATTACAGCTAAGCACAGCTTTTAGATAGATTTACCTTGACCTAGCTGTAAAAGCCCAGAAGCTTTAATAGATATTCATTTATTGTCAAGATAAGTCACGCATCAAATCTGCCTTCGGCACTGATATTCATGCCATTTAAGTTTCTTTTACAAGTCGTTGTGAATCTTTGATTGTCACAATGGTTTCAGGAATAGTGAAGTTTTGCTTTCGTTCGTTTGCGTTACGATCTTAGATGTTTGATCTAGTTATTCTCGTTTCGAAAGGAACAGATTCATTTTATGAAGGTTCGCGAGTGTCACGGACGGTTGAAAATCCTCTATTCAAGGTGTAAATTTTGTATTTGAAGTCTTACTTCTGTTACCTGTCAATTAATCGCACGAACACCTCCAACACCATTCACTTATTTTTATTTTATTAAAACTTCGAGGAATTTTCTGTTTGGGATACGAAAATCTTGTTATAATCGTCATTCGATATCTCAAGGTTTTGTGATGTTTTGTCACCTCTCGTTAACAAACCTTTGATTTGAATGTGGTACATCAAATGCTTCACTTGTTTGACACACAAATACTCAGAAAGCTATCCATTTACAACAATATAACCACCAACGAACTACAACTGAACTACATCAGCATAAATAGTGTAACGATAATATATTTATTAAAAAAGTGTTATTTTTGAAATTCGCTGTGTTATGTCTTTTAAGATGATATCAATTTTACGATATAAAAGATATAATGTCAAGCGGACCCAGTGCAGAGCCCGGTGGAACCCCTTTTTCATTTTCTGAAAACAAGTTCATTTTACAGAGAATTTGATTAAAATCTCTGGAGGATACTATCCTAGTCGCGATGGCACCGATAAAACAAGAAGTTTCTTGTTTTAATTCTGGACAGTGATTAATTTCTCCTCCTCTTGGCGTCAAGTTATTTTTGCGTTGCGCTTTATTTATTCAGAGAGATTTATTCCACTGCATTTTGTTTTGACTCTATCGAAAGAAATGTCGGGCAACGCTTTAAAAATTGTCCGCGAGGAAGGACAATTTTCGATAAAAAAATTAACCGTTTTTGATACCTTGATACAACCTCGACGGGTCAACGTCCTAGTCTAAAAATTTTATCGCCCATAAATTATTTATTAATTCTTGTTCAATTTTCACCTGGAGGTCATATATCTCGGTTATCAAAGTTTGATATTAACTTTCTTTATCCATAGACTTGAACACAGTCGGTGCTTAATTAACTCATATTTTTTTTATTCTTTTCTTCGCACAGAAGAAGCTTCGATGATGCTCAGAGTCGCTTTAAGTGCAGGAAAGTCTTGGGTATCGGTGGGAAAGAACCCTCAAAGGTAAGAAAATGAAAATATCAAAGACAAGCAATAGTATGAATATATAACTAGTCTAGGAGGATAAATATACACGATATGAAATATGGCTGAAGGAACACTCGACCTTCAAGTGGCAGCTCAATCAATACCCAACGAGGAGTCATAGATATGTCTTTAAAAAATCGAATTTTTTATTTCCTAATTTTTTCCAAATTTTTGATTTCCAATTTCTCTCAGGGTATTTTTCAGTATTATTTTAGTTACATTTAATTATTATTTTTGTTGCTGCAGCTACTTCTCACGTGAAGGCTTTTATTCAGCTTAATATTAGTAAGACAGACATGTATTATGAAAAAGAGCGCATAATAGCCCTAAGGATTGGTCAATTGGTCGACTTTTCTTCCTATTCTCGTGAAGCCGATTGTTTTTTCTCGCTATTTCTTGTTTGATTATCTATTTGAATTAAAAAGAGAAGGATAAAAAAGAGAACGAGAAAAAAAGATAATGGCATGTGCGTTAATGCATGCATGGAAGTGCTTTCCCTTCTCTTTATTCATTTGTTCGTTCGTTTGTTCGTTTGTTCATTTGTTCTTTTTTCTTTTCTTTCTTTTTTTTTTTTTTTTGTAATATATTTTGTTCTTTGATTAATAATGCTATAATAATACTAATATTACTACTACTAATGAATGTTGATAATAATAACTAATAATCATGGCGCAAAATAACACCAATATAAATAATAACAGTGTTACTTTTTGTAAAAGATGAAATTATATTCAACAAAGCTAGTACGTAATATGAAATAGACACTTTCCTGGGAAAGCTAAAAAGTAATGACTCAAACGTCTGCTCCCCTCCCCTCTCCCCTTAGTGGTAATACCCAGGGGGAGGGGGGGGTGGAGTAAGTAGCCTCTCACGAAATAAAAAAATAGACTAGCATATAGTTTCTTTGTTTCCAGACAACGATTCACAATATTTCACAGCAGCTGCACCATTTAACTAGTATGCTTCTTATTATGAATTTCCAAAAGATTAATTAAAACCGAAAAAAGATTAATTTTTCTTGCACTGGTGACCATAGATGACCTACCAGGTGTAACAAAAAGAAAACCAAATTCTTAATTTTTTTCAAATTTTAATGGAAAAACATTGGGGGGTGAAAATTAAAAGAAAAACCTTTTAGCTGTGGAAATGACATTCTGAGAATAAAAAAAAAAAAAGAAAAAAATCGATAAATTCTATGTTTGTATTGTTTCTGCCAGTGGCGATGGCTGCTTTTGACAAATCAACCCAATTCAAAACGTATTTTGCACTTTAGGGTATTAACAACCCTCTCGATCACTGCTCTTTAATACCACAATCTGCAAGAGCTATTTCTATAGTAGAAGTATTTGTTTTGCTTTCGTATTTGAAGCTTAATTCAAAACTTTACCAGGCTCTTCGTGGTTGTGAAACAACCTTGGGTCATTCACTACAGAGCTAGGCTCCAATCTAAGGTGAATGCCCAAAGATCGAATAGGAATTTAGAAGTTGATTGTTGCGGAGGGAGGAAAAACCGGAGAACCCGGAGAAAATCCTCGAAGCACAGGAGAGAAAACAAACAACTCTACCCACATGAGATAGCAGGTCCAGGGATTGAATCTGTGACTACAGCAGTGAGAGGCAGCGCATTAACAGCACACACCGCCCATGCTTCCCAATATCTCGTCTACTCTTAAGGTCGCTTTCAATCCGCAAATGCCACCAACGCGGATTCAAGCTGTGACAGAAGTCAATCTACAAACACCCTGACATACATTTTTCCTTACGCACAGTTTTTATGACATTGCCAGGATTCGATTTTACTGTGTTTCTAAAGAATCTTTGAATCTGAAGTGTAATAAGTTGGGTTTCTATCTCGTGAAAATAAACGCTCGTATTTTCTTGTTCAATTATCTTCGGTTGCCAAATTTGTTGATGAATTCATAAAAACAGGTGCTTTAGTTGTGTTTTCTAGAGTATTCTAAGTTTATTTTTCAGAAATTATCCCCTTTTTGAGGTGTTCATTCTCAAATCTTAGTAATGGAATAGCAGTGTGCAGTGGTTTTCGTCTGGCTAGGCTTGTAAAATTTGTTGTACTAATGAAATACTTGGGTT
>JAADYU020069124.1:0-14676 GCA_011763375.2 Heteractis magnifica
TGGTGAGGATGGTGGTAATGGTGAGGATAGTGATGGTGAGGATGGTGATGGTCAGGGTGATGAATATAGTAGTGGTGATGAAAAGGGTGATGATAAGAAAAAGGAAGATAGGTAATGATATATTATTTCATAGGAGTCAAGAACAAGTTCAGAACAAAGTGGTGAGCAACTTGAAGATGAGAAGATTTCCAGCATAGCTGTCTCTTGGCCACAAAACATGAAACAAGGTAACCAACCATGACCCATAACCAACTGACCAAACATACCATATAAGGAACTGGTGTAACTGTTTTCAGATGCAATTACAAACTGTACCACCTTCACAGTTATTAGAAGACCCTGAGTGTTGTGGTCAGGGATTGAACCCACAGCCTCATACACAACATACCAATCTTTATAATAAGCCAACTGGTGGTGCTTAAAAGGAGATATATTATTTCCATTCATCTAATTAATGTATGGGGTTTTTTTTTCAGGAAAAACAAGTGTCAAGGATGATGGGCACTGCCATGTTTTCCCTAAGAAACTTCACAAGAAGGACAAAATCAGTGGTGAATGGACAAAATCCTGTTCTTGTGGCTTCACTCTACCCCTGGACAAATAGTTTTGATTACCATAATCGGCAACAAATGAGTGATATCATATCTTGTAAATATGTGTACTTTTAGACCCTAACTATCCACAGTTGTGCTATTGCCTAAAGATTTCTTTTTAAAGGAGCCAGGAAATTTCTGCAGTATTATTTGTATGTTGTGAGTCTGTACAGTGTGTTTGTAAGTCCTCCATGTACATTATTTTGTACATCTTATATTCAGGAAAAACACACAAAATTAATATTCTTGTCCAAAGGAGACCCAAGCCTGTACAATATGTATGGGTCAGGGCAAGAGGAAATGTGGACTGGTTAAAAAAGTTTTGGAGGAATTTAGTGGTGGAGCCCAAAAATACTTTCAATTTTCATTATTTTACTGTTTGTTGGTTGTAGGCAACCAGAAATGTGTTTATCTTCAAGACGATGTCAAATATTTACTTGGCTAAATCATTAACTAGTCTTGTACAGGTGAACGTAGAGTTTGTTGCACCTGTTGGCAAATTCTGTTAAGCTGAATATAGGTTTTAGTTACCAATACTAATTATAATCATAAACTTGGTTTTGGTGCAACTTGTAATTTTTTTTAAAAAATATACCTACTTCATTTTAATATCTTATTGTTCTCTGTCTTTTTAGAGTTTATATTTTAATTTACAAAGTCATTTTAATTTGTGGATTTAGGGGGCTTTTATTTCATATGGCATTGGGGGCCTTGGCTACCAAACATTTCATAACCCCCCTCCCTGTGGAGATTAAAACTTTCATAACCCCCCCCCCACACACACACACAACATTAACCTCCAAGACTTCAGTCATACTTTTAGTCTCGCACCTCTGAAAACTTACAGGCATCCCAGCCACTTTTTGGACAAATTTGATAGGAAATATAGACTGTGTTAGACCTTTATATAGAAAATTATTTCTAAAATATAGGTACTTTATAGGAACATTGACACCATAAGTAATATGTGTGAAAAGAGCATTTCCAATGATCGCACAATTTACCATTCAAACTTTTACAATCATGTTTTTTAATCAAAACAGTTTCTTACAGTGTAATGCACCTATCAGTGGCTTCCCTGAGGGGTCAAACACTGAGCTAGCCACAGACATAGGTGGGAGAATACAGGGAGATTGGATGCAAACATTGCCACTGGGGTCAGGAAAATGCTGAAATGTTGAAATTGTTTTCATGAAACTCACCATGGGGAATGATTTTCATCCACAAAACAAGAATGAGTTGTTACTAAATATCCTGAAAAATGAAGGGAGATTGCAGTTCATGGAAAAGCCTGACCAGGGAGATTATCTACGAACTTTGAAAAGAATCCCCCCCTCCCTGGGGGAAATCATCAAGATTATTTCTGACCTTTTACAATCCCCCTGGTTAGCCCTGGGGGGTTGAGCCCTTGGGGAAGCAACTGATGGTGCAAAACACAACTGGGAAGCTCAGACAATATCAATAATCTCAAAGTTTTTTTTCTTTGTCAAATGCCCAACAGTATTGTGTTATATGTAATTCCTTTTAAAAAACTGACTTTTCCTTCTCTCTTGTCTATTTGAGAAACAACAAAATTGCTAGAAAGTGCACACTAATATTAACATTCAAATAACAATTTATAGGAAATATAGGAGGTTTTCTTTAAATATAGGCTCTTTACAGGATCCTATACAAATTTAGGATATGTAGGAGGTCTGGGATGCCTGAACTTAATAAACCCCCTACAAGACTTCTCACAATAACTTAACCCTCAATCAATTTTGCATAATAAATGAAAGACCCCTTTAACTTTCACTAACTTTTAACATCTGTACCCATTCCTTTTGGTATGGCTTCCAGAATATATTACACTGGGCAACTCATCTTTACCTATACTGTGATATATGGTATGATGGAAACATGAAAGATACTGTAACTATGGTAACTGTCAGATTAACATGTAGCAATACTTCCCTGCACTGTGGTATCTGCCTATGCCTGGAATGACTCTAGCTTTATTAGATTACAATCCTGTTGATGTCTCAGAGCTATGCCACAGCGTAACAGAAGTTCAATGTAAGGAGGCCAGTGATGTGGCTGTATTTTAATGTAGGGATCATGTGGAGTATGCCACATCTTGTTGAGTAGATCCTATAAATGTTGATTATTGAACAAGTTCAAAAATGTTTTAAGACTAAAAACAACTGTCACACATTTCAAAACTAATGAACCTGTGGTACTGTAAGCCAGGGTAACTTACCTCTACTAATTCATGGAGTGAAATGTATTTTTGGCTGGTGTCTACAATTCTTTGTCTAGGAGGTAATTTCTGGAAGAAAGAACAAGCAACACTTTAAACTCCTGGGGTCAATGACACAGGAAAACAAGAAAAGCCTTAGAGTTTCCAAATATCCTTTACTGTACAGGGGATAAAGAGTCGTGCAGAAATCCAGGTGCAAAAGAGGAGAAAAATGTGGATGTTCTCAATTGGGGAAGTGGGTACAAAATGAAATGTGATGGCACAATATATGTTCAGAATCTATAGCTCATTGGCTACTTACCTTTTGTTTTTCCTCAAGATCTTCAGCCAAAGGCATTGGGAAGTGTTCCTTGATGAAAGCTCCCTGTCAAATGTCAAGATCTCTATAAACCCTCGGTGCAGTTTATACAGTATAAAGAATTTGCATACCTGTAGTAATAACTGTAGATAGTGTTATTATGTCCTTACCAACTTTTTGATCAATTCCCTAAGGTTCTCCTCAGTCATCTTTATCTTCCTTTCAGGATCTCTCACTTGGCTGACATTGGAAAAGATATCAAAATGAAATTCAGTTTCCATAGCAACTAGTTTTTGTTACCATGGTGACCAAAATTCAGGTGCATGACAGTTACTGCCAGTATAAACATTAGGTCTCAATGCTGACCAACATGTTAACAATGCAATAAAAGGAAAGGTTAAGTTCTAAGAAGGAAAAAGAAGAAAAGGAAGACCGAAGACTACCTGAAGGCGCACAGTTGAAAAAGAATGAAAGGAGGTAGGCTGGGAATCATGGAATGAAATGCAGACTGCAGCAGCTGACAGGGAAAAGTGGAGGAGCTCTGTGGAGGGCTTATGCGCCACAAGGTGTGAAGTAGATAGGTAACAGGTAAGTTTTTGGCATTGCTTATGCCATCCTCAGAAGAATGAATACAAGGTAACATTGCCTATCAATCAATTTCACTATATATTATATGGCATTTGTAACAAACTTTGTACTCATTTAATTTCTGATGATGGCATATAATACAATGCCAAAACACGTCAAGAATAAAAATATTATTAGCATAATACCTACACTGTAAAAGTTCTTTTAACAACTTAAGGAGGCTTGAATGGGTTTTTGAGCTGGCATATACACCAACAAAAACGACCCTGAAAAACTTTATATGGCTAATATATGACAATTAAGTAGACCCAGAAGACCAAAGACCATAAAGTAAAGATTGGAATGAAAATGAAAATATGACGTAAGACATTCCTATGACAATGATAGAACACTTCAAATGTGAGCAAAGTTTTTCATTTGAAAAATCATAGCCATTCGGTAAAAAATCTTTTAAAATTGGCTTATTTTAACTTTACCTCTCATTCTTTGATTTGAAGGAAAAAGAAAAAATTCTGTAATGGGGAATCCTCAAAAATCAATGAAGTTTATTTTAGGATGTTGAATTTACAGAATTTTTAAATTTTTTCTTAGCACTTACAATTACTTAAATAAAAAACACATGCAAAGTTTAAAGAAATTTTACCGAGCAGTTTTTGAGTTATATTAGTTTGAATATGGGATATTTGTGGGACAAAATTTTTATTTGCAAGTTGAAATGACTTTGCATATGTCATTAGCGTGTGCACGAAAACCGTTTCGAGCCTCCTTAAATGTTTAGATACCTGTTTGCACTCTTTACGTTTTCTTTTTCATTCTCCATCTGGGTTATCTTGGTTTGAATTGACTTTTGGATTTCTAAATGTTGCTCAAGTATTTCTTCTTCCCTAAGATTCAAATTACAAACTGTCAATCATTATCACATGTATAAATGGCAATTTCCGGGTGCATTACCATTCCATTACCTTCCTAGTTCATTCTTTATGTCTTGTTTCTGCATCTCAATTACAGATAGTGTGCTCTCAAGATGAGTAGTCCTCTCCTTTAGCTGTTGCGAACAGAACAAAAACAAATTGTGACATTTAGTGTTATGAATATTTTTTCTGATTCAAATCTTGTGAGAACTGCATGTTTCTATCTAGTAACCTTCTGCTTTAATTCCTCCTTGCTCAGCATTTCCTCTTTTGCTGGAACTAAGTACACAATAGAAATAGGAAAAAATATATTTAAAATAAAATTGAAATAAATTTAAAAATTAATTTGAATTGATTAAATTTGAAATGAGCCAGAATCTATCTGTCTATCTAATAGCTGTTATTATAGCTGAGCCTGCAATGAAATAATCTTTTATTTTAAAGAATCATTCAAGTGAGGCTATTGGGTCAATACAATGCATGAAGGCTCATTTGCATCTCATCTACATGCATCTGTAATAACATTCATTAACATAGAACAACTTTTTGCCTTCAGGGGTTTTTTCTCATTACAATTAATTTATGTAATAATGATTAATCAACAAATTAATCAAATAATAAATATAGTACTAGATTACTGTCAGTTTTTATCACTTTCTTTAGATTTGGAGGGAGCAGCCAGGAATGTTGCTTTATTTTAATTTGTATACTTTACCTACTCATTCATTCATGTGTTTATTTACAAGCAAGATTAATCCCAGGCAAGCTACAGCTAACAGTCTAAGGTTAGCACTTTTTCATAATTAGGAAGCCAATAATTTCAAACTGGCAAAGATCAGCAACTGACCATTTCCCATACCTTGACTCACTGGTAATGAAGGTGAGGCTTTGTGCGAAATCATACTTTGTGGTTCAAAATGACTGAAATTTCTCTTTCAGTTGCTTAAAAGTACTGTATATTTTTATGAGTGAACCACAAACAAGAAAAAAGAGTGAGAATCAAGTCATTTGTTTCATGTCACCAAGCATGATTTCGCTAGAAGCCTAGTCTTTATGCATCTTTTTCGAGAACTCAAAAGTGGGTTATTGGAGGAGCGAGTTACAAATTTGAATAATCCTTTGAAACTACCTTGCTGCCTTGTTTAATTCATGCTTTCTGTTTGACCAGTGAACCAGTACAATGTATATGGGAATTCACTGACATTGTGCACTCCTGTTAACTATGATTATAACATTATAGGAGAGCTGCATGTTTTTTTTTGTTTGTTTGTTTGTTTTTTGAGATACAATATTGGATCATTACAAATTAAAATGAATGATTTCGTGATTGCCATATACATGCCATCAATCCCCTGACAGCAATGATTACAAGGGGAATTTTCCCTTTACAGCTGCCATGAGGGAAATTTTTACTTGAAAAAATATTATAATTTAGTGTAGTTACTGGGTAAATACACATTATACCTCACCATCAATTTCTTCGTTCTTTATTGCTGTTATTTCAGCTTGAAGCTTTTTTTCTTTAGCTCTTAGAATGGCCTTGAGAACCTAAAAACCAAAAGCAGAGGATCATTATTCATTGAAAGCCTTAATACCGGAAGTTTATGCAATCCATCTACTGTGCAATTGTCATTTTGAAAGACTACACAGCCTTTCACAGACAAGAAAGCAATCCAAGAGCAGGTAATCAATTACATTGGTATTATTATTATTATGTATTCCTGTGGGTGGGCAGCTCTCCATCTTGCCTTGAATTCTTGAATGGGTCTGGAAAAGATGATTCAGTACTGTTAATTCATTTTTTTTTTTTTTTTAACTACAATTTACAATTTCATGGGTTTCATCTGAATGGGAGTTAGAGAGGATTCAACAGAAGGTGGCTACCAGTGGTCCATCACTGGGTACTTCATCTCTTACCACTGGCTTTTTTACAATCAGCAATGTTAATAATAATATAAATCTAGTGCAAAACACAGCTGCCTATTTTTTCAAGAGAGCCCCCTACTTGAAAAATTACTTAATTCTCTGGGAGAAGTACTAGATATCTTAAGTTTTAGCTGAGTTGCCAGGGTATTTTCCTATTTCTTTGGAATGTATAAAGAATGTATAACCATATTCATGGTTGTTTAATGAAGCTTTTTGAGCATCACTGGTAAAAGGTGGAAAAAATAATACTCAAAACCGCAGGGAATGGAAAGGCATGTGGTCAGAAATAACTTTGAAATCAGATATTCAAAATGCAAAGCTCTAAATACAGAGCACCTATCATTAAGCAATATGGGAAAAGATGCAATATACTCAAAGGGCCTATTGATTCATGTGGAGTAAAATGGGAGAACATCAATCCAATAAGGATAAAGACTGCATGGGTAGGACCCCTCATGTATTTATAAAATTAGAACAATAACATTATACAGGTTTAGTACAAAGTTATTTAACAGCTATCTGGAGTCTGCTAGCACTTTATTTTGACTATTTTTTGCGTCAAATCAGATGTAATAGAGTAACCAAATACAGAGTCCAGTTCATGTTTGAGCTCCTGCTTTTAAGTCTGGGATTTCCCCATTCTTCTTCAAAAATTCCTGAATATTCAATTCGTGACTGCAAGCAAGGCAAATAGATATACAAAAAACCATCTTCAATTCCATTTTAAGTTCCGGTCTAGTGATTAGGTCAGAAAAACTGGAAAATCAAAGAAAACAGCTAATTCATTTCAACAGTTCTCATAACATTTGTCTTATATATGTATAACCAATGACTATGCCCTCTATATAACTCTAATTTTGCTCAATAGTTTTGTTAATAAAATTATTGATGGTTAATTAATATTAATTCATCCCTTTTTAGCAAACAAACATGAGACAAGTTATTAGATTAGTTCTCACAGCAACTTCCGGAATACAGTCTAACATAGGCCAAGAATTTACTAATATATATCCCAGAAGCACTGAGAAACAGAGTCGACAAAGGTACATCAGATACAGTAGGGATATGATTATATTTAAGTGGGCCTGATGATTTCTATATGATACGATAAGCATAACATAATGTATCCAAGCTAAACAATACCTCATAGATTCTTTCCCACATTTCTTCA
Organism: Heteractis magnifica; assembly: GCA_011763375.2. Lineage (NCBI taxonomy): Eukaryota > Metazoa > Cnidaria > Anthozoa > Actiniaria > Stichodactylidae > Heteractis > Heteractis magnifica. Next base: position 7,727 of record JAADYU020069124.1, read on the forward strand.
CACTTTGCTTTGAGAAATTTTTCCGAGTCATTTGGTTTTTGCACCTTTTCCGCCTCAAAGTCACCTTCCATTCTGATCATTTATAAAATCCTTGCTTTAGTTGACCTGTAGAAATGTATACATATTATGTAATAATTTAATATATATTCTATAAATCATGTCAATAGGATATACATCATTATGATACGAGTGTAGTAAGAAAGGTATATAAATGCATAGCATACAGAGTTCTAGGTGCCCGAGTCGACCGCCTGAGTCATGTCCTTTGACGCAAACCATTTGATTTAAGGCTGCCCTGTATAGCAAAATCGGAACAAGAATCTGGAAATATTACTGGCGGATAATCTGTTATTTGAATGACGTCACAGCATGAAAATATATTATAAATGATAGAACTTGAAGATCATTGGAGTTTACAGCTACTTTTGCAGCTGCTCATCGCTTACCCAATTGCTAATTCGGAAATCGTAGATTTGTAGGTTTATCCAAAAAATTTCCAATTTTATTCAAATATTCTTAGAATTTAATGGAAATACAGTATTTTTGCTTATAAGATTATAGAATTAGTTAATGCTAGCTCTAGTATTTCAACCGTTGTTATTTTATGAATGCTGAAAATTGTTGAGAAAGTGCAACCATGTGCTCGCATCGTGGAACAGTTACTCATTAGAAGTCTGCTCTTAAGAAAAATCTGAGAAGGTAAGGTACTTTATTTCAAATACCAATAAACAAACATCAAAAATGAAGTTTTTGGAATGATGACTGAATTATAACTATCCAATAATTACGAGGAAAACATTTTGGGAAATACCCTTTAGAGTTTCGGTAAGACTTAAGCTGAAGTTCATGTCTGCCCAGTGATCAAAATGAAACTAAGCCATCTCATTAACGATATGCGCACGTGCTTTAGTCATATGAGTTCTGAAAATATTCTGATTTTCATTAAAAAATCCTTTAAGCTTGTTGCTAAAAATATATATAGATGTGTAAAGTCATGTAGGCTTTTGTTTGGTACACATCAATTTGTATTTGAATTATATTTTGTATTATTTGTGTCTTGTATATTTGTGTGGTTGTAAGCATGCTTTAAGTCCTTAAAATAAGGGGTTACGAGTTACAATATAGTGACAAGAGATTATGAGAAATTTACTAAAAGCTTGATTCATATTTATATTTGCATCTGGTGTTTTTAAACATTTTTGATAAATTTCTATTTGATGACAATGGGATTGATAATTTACTTTGATATAATGATAATAATTAATAGTGTTAATTAATATATTAATTTTGGTTTCCCTACGAGACTGACATGTTTAATAGCAATAAATAATATTTGTGATACATTCTCATTCACGCAACTGGCCAAAAATTAGCATAAGACGCACATGATCATGAATATTCAGTAATATTTTTTGGTATAATGAAACCATGCATTTGAGCAATATGCTGTAGCTCTCTAGGAAGCACACTCTGCCGTCACACACTACATTTCTGCCATGGATCCAGTGCAGGAAGACTTTCAATTCATGATCAACTGAAATAATCATTAACTACATACAAGATTTATAAGTTTGTTTTTGCAGCATTTTAATATTCTCTACTATAGATATACACTTTGTTTACAATAATGAAATAAAAACAGATGGAAAAAATATAAATAAACTATAAACTTATAAGTAGGATTTTTGAATATCAATTAGGATTACATTATGAATTTTCTCCTAAACAAAATCAATCGAAAAAGTAAGAAGTTTATCAAGCTAAGTACTCTAAATAGACATAATTAATTAAAGATTATTCATGCCAAAAACTGTTAATAAGACTTAATTTTGTACACCAAGTTATTCACAGTGAGTGAGCACATTTTCAGAAAGTGAAAACTAACTATAAAACAAGCAAAACGGGTCACAAATAACTCCCCTTTTCGAAATTTCCAAGAAGAACAATGACTTTTTTGACAGCAAGAAAATTTTCTTGGAAGGTCTAAAATACAAACTGACTGAGTTCAGTCAGATAAACTCTAAACAAAGCAATTCAGATGCAAATACCATCCAAAATCAGTCATGTGTACCTTGTTTTCAGCAGTTTACATCTTGTTCTTGGCGAACAGGGTCAGAAAAGCAATATTTTTATTGATAAATCAGCCGCCATTTCAACTTTTGGCAGAACTTGCCCAAACAAGTCTTGGCGCGCTCTTTCTCCTCCAGTCACGTGACTCCAGATGATTGACAAGTTTGAATGAATGAAATTGAATTCAGACTATAATGTCAACGGCGACCAATAGCAGCGCGTCTTTTTAGTTGATATAGCAACATTTTGAAGGAAAGAGAAAAGGACAATGGCGTCGGTTACGGACGGTAGTAAACTTTTTTACCGCTTGAAACTAAGCCTCGAAAAAAAGTCAACGTAAGGATTTTTAGAGTGCAAAATACGGCTAAAAAAGAGGGATTTTCGCACTCTGATCAGGGGGACAACCCGCGCGCCTAATTAACGGACTTGTTCTGCAAACTTTGAGGTGAGTTGAGAGAAATTTTCATTCAATGACTGAAGGAATTTTCGTGCATCCAGTGATTACGAACTGTGTAAACAGCTGTGTACAACCGATTTTCAACTGTTTTTCGTTTTTTCTCGTGCCAAAAGAAGTGTGAAACTTTGCGAGATTTGATAGGAATCCAGTCTCGTGAAGCGCTGAAATTGTATTTTGCTATATATTTCAGCTCTCGATCAAGTTATGATTTTCGCTTTACATTAGATCACGTAATAACAATAGTACGTGTGGTACATCTTATAAACAATGAAAAACCACGGGATAACTACTAAGGAATAGCAGTTTTCTTGCTTTTAAATGTCTTGTGCAAATTCTGCACACTTGCACAGTAACGTAGCTAGCTTTTAGATTTCGTCGGGGATTCCCCGTGCAGTATTTCAAGAAAATTTATATCAAGATCTTGTAGCTCTTCACTGATTCAAAATTGGTATATCTATATATACACACACAAATCAAATTTTCGCAGTTTTGAGTTGACCTAGTACTGGCAAACACCCAAACAGATGCGTGAATTTATTAATATTTTGTACATCATAGCGATCTCGAAGCAAATTTTCCTCAAGAATCGAGTGCACTTTTTTTTGTACTTCGTATGTTTCAATGGCATTCCTTTACATCGCGGGGTCGTATATATGACTCTGAAGCAAAATAGGCTATGAAATTTGATTGAAATTTGGGTTTAAAAATCTCAACAAAGGATTTCAAAGACGCGTTAAAACTTTTAGTGCTTTAGTATTTTTCCTACGCGGTTTTCTTGGCGAGACTTGTTTGGTCTCTTGTCAAGTCTTTCAAGTTCATTTATTCGAGAACGATTGCTCGCAGTTGAACAAAATTTAATAAGATTCCAGCAGTCCCGCTTCACCTTTTGTTATGCAAATTCAATATGAGGTGATCTATTGTTCTTTTCTTATACAATAAAACATTGTGTTTTCAGTATGAAAATGTCCTTAGGCTTCGAAGCAAAAGTGCAAGCAGTTCTGTCAGCTAGTAACTCTTGCTCGCATTTTACAAAAACGAAATAAAATTCGAATATTATAATGAATCTACCTCTCAAAGATCCCAGCAGAAGAAGACCAAATAAGGAAGGAATCTAATTTAAGACACGAGTGTCATAAAGATATGTTCTTTCTCTTAAGCCATCAACAGAAAGTAAAATAGTCTGTCTGGGGTACTTTCCCGCTCTTTTTTATTATTATTAGGGCGATTTGTAAAGTTACGCCTTTTTCCTGAAATAAGAGAAAATAACGCTACATTAGCCCAAGCCCAGCTGCACAGTGTGACAGTTCTCTCTCTCTAAAATGGAGTCATGTTCAGTGGTAGCGAAAATTTTCTTCTCAACCTTTTCCTCTAACATAAAAAAGACGACGAAAGATTTCTCAATGATAGACTAGAAGTACAGAACAGAACTATGACATCGGATCAAAGGATCTTACTTCCAACTGTGTCTTTTTCAACAGTTATTTTCAAAGCTCTCCCTCAAAGTTTTTTCTGACAATACCAGTTTGGAACTAGAGCACCGGGGTGCCTTGACAGTTGACCTCGTCTCATTATTCACGATTCGTTCAAGTGTATCTGGACAATGAATTTTGCTTGAGTGACGTGTGGCAAAAAGAAGCTGGTTATCTTGCATTTTGATGATAATTTTATAGCTAAATGTTGTGTTCGGTTGTTATAAATTGTGGGCCTAGAAAGTTTGCCTTTTTCCATTATTCCACCTAGTTTTTCACTTTCCTTTTGTCTCCTGCTCCTATTCGATTTTAAATAATATTGACTCATTGATATCTTTATAGCCGCTTCTTGGATGTCTTAATTAGATTTTGATTTTCTGAGACTGGCTCACTGGAGAAGATTTCATGTACGTATCTTGACACTCGTGTGGCTTCCGTTTCTACCAATGAGAAACACACGGAATCGAAATTTAACGCCATCAATTCCACAGCGCCGGCTCAAGAACACAAACTAAGTGACTAAGCCACAGTATTTCTGCCATCTGAGAGGCACAGAACGATTTTATTGATCCTAAGAAAAAAAATTTTTAAGAGTATATTTTTGTCAGTACACCTTTGCCTTCTGGTGTCACAAAGTCTTGTCACGTCATTGATGTGCCGCTAATCTTCCTTCCGTTTGTCTAATCTCTTTTTGAAAAATTGATTTAGCAAGCATATTTATTCCTAAAATCGACGACAGCTGATTGATACCCGCTTTACTCGCCATGACAATCACTACTCAATTCTTATCTTGGAACAATAATTCTTGGCGATATAAACTAATGTTAGCGACCGAGTTTAAGGTTGACTTGGAGTACTCCGTTGCCAGGCAACGATGGGAAGCTTATGTACAACTAGAGAAGGGGTGCAGTACACTAAGATTTACTTTACTTGTTGGATTTCAAAGAAAGATTCATTTTTTAATAAAAAATTTTGTGGTCATGATATTTGATTGATTAGAATAGCGATATAAAAGATTCTAAATTTCATCGTTCTGATTCTATAAACATATCCAATTTCCGATCTCGTACCCCTCCGATTTCCGTTGCACGTATAAATTACGGAAGCCAAAGAACCTGTTTTTTCCTGGTTCATTCTCTTCAAGATTACAAACTCGTATTCATTTTTACCGTAGGATTTTAACAAATGTGTTTGGCGGGCTAGTTTCGTTGCATGATTTAGGGTCCCAAACTGATCTGTTAATGGAGTTGTAGTTCTGTTATATTTGTAAAGATAAGCTCTGTTAATCCTTCTACAGCCCTCCTTTCGTACTAGGATGATACGCAAACCATTGTGCGCTTGTCAAGGTTTAATAGTTTGAAATGTTAGATTTTCTTTACTTTCCTAAAGTACTCTAAAGACCCTTTGTTTGTTAGTTACTTTTATTAGTGAATTCTTTTCGTGTCGTTTCGAGCTGCGGTTTGAATTGCAACTACGGCAACAGATCTCTTTGGAAAGTAATGTAGAAGGACAAGATATTCGTTAAATTTGCCTTTTAATACTGAAAGAATTGAGTTCTTTTACGAGCAACGCGTTCAAACATAGATTCCATGAATTTTCCTGTCATTTCGTGCACACTTCGATTATCCCAGCGTAACACAGCTTTAAAAGGCATTGAATTTGTTCTGCACAGCGTGCTTAGACACATGCAGATTCATTTGCTTAGAAAACTTCATAATTTTCAACTCTGTATGATTTGTGAAGATGTTTAAACTTTAATTGACAGAATTAACCTTGACCCTATGGGAGACTTACACAGGAAGTGTTCCATTCTTGAGAAATAGCCACCTATTACAGCTGAAAGGTCACTAAAATAAAGAACCCATTCATTTGCTATAGCTTTACCTTTGACAAGCGAGTTCCGAAGTTCGTTTTGAAACTCTGAAGTTGAAGACGAACCTCCCCGTGGCTTCGGAACCCGCTGTTCAAGATTAGCTGGTAAAAAGTAAGGTAAAACACCCCATAGTGATCTACAACTGGGTTCGTGTGTTAACCCCAAAAATTCAGTTGACCCTCATTTGTCAGTTCATCGATTTGTGCTGTAGTTCCTCAGCACTTTTTCACCTCTTCGTGCGTGGTTTTGCTTTTCAGAGCTTCATCCGCCATATATTCGTTGTGCTTTAATGAGTTGTTTATCGAGGATATACCGGTAGTTTATTGTTGTGTTTGGTCAAACCTCCCTCGAGTCACAGCTGCAAGACAATGAGATGGCTGGTTCAGTAGGACCTTCACTCTGATGCGCGCGTGCGTCACACTGAGGGGACGCTACGTGTTGACAGTTGATAATCTGTCTGGCGCGTGCCTTAAGGCTGGCTTAGCTGGCTACATACAGCGCTTGTATGCAGGTTTTGGTTGTTCAGACATTATATTGCAAAAACATTTCCTTTTAGCACAAATATTCAGTAATTTTTCTCGGTTTTTCCTTACAATTTCAAGAATCATTTCTGATCTATTTAGGAAATTATATCAGAAACCAAAGGTATCAGAGAACCAAAGGTAAGAAAAATTTTAAGGATTAGTTCATTTGATGGCGGGTTTTCTTTTGATTACGGGGTTCCCAGTTTCGTGTATCATTTCCAAATATTATTGATAATGATCATGACCTCTTATGCGTGACATTAGTACATTTGAAGTTTTAATTACACTGTCAGCACACTCTTAACACACTGTCACATCTGTACAAAACGTCACTAAAATGCATGTCACTGGAAAACATAAGAATTTGAAAAAGGCAATTTTACGGTGGATAAAAAAGCCATTTCGTGGTCAGCAGCCACTGTCTGCAACTGATGTACAGGAAAGCCATTTCGTGGTCAGCAGACACTGTAACTGATGTACAAAAAGCCATTTCGTGGTCAGCAGCCACTGTCTGTAACTGATGTACAGGAAAGCCATTTCGTGGTCAGCAGCCACTG
>JAADYU020069125.1:0-14847 GCA_011763375.2 Heteractis magnifica
AATACGGGGTTGACAAGTGTGTAAGTTTGTCAATCGGGCCACAAAAAAGTGGCCGTTGGCCGTATTAACGGGTGGCCATATTAAGTGGGTAAATTTTACAGAAAATGTACGGGCGTTTCGTCAGGACCTAAAAAACTGGCTGCAATGAGGTGTCCATATTAAGTGGGTGGCCGTAAGGCGGGGTTCCACTGTACATTGAGAAAACCTTGTTTTAAGATCTTGCATTTCAGAGAAAAGCAGGCTCTTTGAACAAGATAGCTATAGTGCAGGTTTCAAGTGACTGTGAAAAACCCCCAATAGTGATCACGTGATGTCTCGGCACTTTGATTGGCAATGAGCAGTAATTCCAACAATGTGGTTGGTTGGTTGACTGTCATCAATCTTACATGTAATTTTTTCCCATCATGTCATCTAGTCTTATTCAAGTGAATGACTAACCTTTTCTGTATGAGTTCAATAACTTGATGATATGATTTATTGATAACATGCAAGCCATTTACAGATACAACCTGGTCGCCTACAAAACAATTCAAGAAATAAGACTTAAGTTTTTTCCAATCGCTGTCTAAATTGCAATTTCACAGTGCAGGTGAGGATACAGGATTCATGAGAGAGGGGTCACTGCCTTATGAAATAAAATAACATGATCCATTTTGAAGATTATGTTAAGGTCTACATAAAGTAATGGCTGATTCAAAAAAAAGGGGGGGTGAATTTCACCCTATGCACACGACCCCTTGGAGGAAGTGTAGTGGACGTTTGTTCGCTGAAGAAATAAGTTAGTCTTACCCTCATAAAACAAAGGATATTATGTACTTATTTCAATGCAATTAACTATTCAAATTTTTAATGCTTTTTTGACATACTGAAAGTTCTTTCAATTTACTTGCTCTCATACTTAATCAAGCTTAATCTATGCTAAAATAAACTTTAGGCCAACAGAACCAAAATTTACCCATAGTAAATCTTACTATCACATTATCAAAAGTTACCTGATGAAAGCCCTGCTTTGTCTGCTGGACCACCTGGAGATACTTGTCGAACAAATACAGTGTCAATAGGATGAGCTCTTCTTGGTTCATTGCCAACCTGCATCAAGATAACAATGTTACTACTATTAGACTGCTTTTGCTGCTAAAAACTGTTGACAGATACAATGCATGAATGGTAAAAAGAAACCTAGACTGAAATCAATTATCATCATAATCACAATAATTGTCATTATCTTTGATTATTTAATCTAATAATTGAATTCTCAGTTATCATTGTCCTCACAACCAAAACCACAGTTAAGGAAATATTTGAATTAATTCAAGGTGACAGATGGTAAGTTTATGATAAATAAAAACTAACTGAAAGATATTTTTTATAAAACTTCTTATAGAAAAGACAATGTCATTTGATTTTGACATCCACCAAATAAGATACTGGTACCAAAATACTGACTGAAGATTTCTTTGTGATTCTGAGGCTATTTGCAATACAAAAAGTTAGCTTTCAAACAAAAATGAAAAATAAAAACTGAAATAATAAAGCAGTAAGAAAGTGAGAAAACTAGTACTAAAAGACTTTTACAATTCATATCACTTGATAAAAATAGCTGCAAATTTTCTCAGGACATTTCTCCTTATTGTGTGCTTTCTTGCTTCAATATGAACACAAATAATTAGCATCAATATTAAGGCAGGCCTATACATCAGTGCTGGTCCTCACCTCATTTGGATTTCTAGATTTGATCACTTCAGGCGGGTAAACCACAAAATGTCTCAGGGTAAATCCAAAGCTATTGCCGACACGCTTTAGCAAAACAGTTTTAGCTGCAATGGGTTCCTTATGGCCATCAGTGGAATCTGCTGTAACCAGCTGAACTTCCTGGTGATAGCAGATAAAATAATAAACTTTAATATATTTGTGTGGCAGTAGAAAATATTGCTATAATAGCTCCCCCATAGACCTTTCTTATGGGACAGCCAAGTTTATCTCCATGAGAATAAAAACCTTTGTTTATGGCTGTCCAAATTCATACTGAGAGTTGCCAGGCTGAATCTTATTTTTTCAGTAAGCATGGTTGCTGTGTGCAAAAGACTAATGGAATGGGATGGGATGGGATGGGATGGGAATTTAAATGATACAACTGGGCCTAAGTTTCCTTTTGGCTGTGCTAATGCCTTCAAGATGGTGCCACTGACTCTTAGTTTCTAATTCTTGTTCTTGATGAAGAATGGCAGAAAGAGAAATTGTAGAATTGTAGAATACATTTTTTGCTTTTTCCAAATATGTTTTTCACATCACCCTACTTTCTCTGCCTTCCCTTTCCAGCCACCTCTACGTACTACAACTTTTCAAGACTTATCTACCTTCTAGCTTACATTACATATATTACAGGTCTGGAAATTATTATCAAGAACAGAGAGTTAAACTCAAAAAATAAAACAAAACAATGTTGAGCAATAGCAGTCACTCTAGAAGTCTCTCAAGAATATATATTAAATGGATCAAGGAAAACGGACTAAGGTATTAAATTTAGCAGAAAAGTTTGACCTTGCCATTTCCTTGTGAAACAGTATTCCACAATAATGGTAAGTAATACCATACTGTCTGGGCAGGACTGTAATGACTTGAAAAAAAAGATCTTAATTTCCAGATCTTTCCAGATCTTCCCAAGCTTAAATTACTACTACATTCTTATTGATATTTTGCAAAACTTAGGCAGATCTATGTTCTTCAAGCAGCAATAAATTGTTACTTTGTAATTCTTAGACTTGAAAGATCTTCCAGAGCATATGACATTCTTACTAGGTGAATCATAGCTACCTTAATTTAAAGGTCACAGCTTAAGAGAATATGTCAAAGATTTAAGATACAGTACTCTAAGACATTAGTAAGCATAATACCAGTTTAGGTGTGGCTCCTGTGGGCATAAGAAGGCTATCAATGAAGGTACAATAATGTTATTATCAACCTTTATGGACTTTGTCTGTTGTTTTTTTAGTTATTCATTAAGGTTATCAGAATCATCAGGTTACTATTCTTAGCTTAGAGATAACATCATCACTACAATAACCTAGCTAGCAAAACTATAATATTTAATTCTTTAGTAAAAGAAAAAGTAACAGCTAAAATTATTTTCATTAATTAATTTAATATTATATTAATTAATTAATTATTAAAAATTATTTTCTTCCTTCTTATAAATACTTTTAACACACCTTTCTTTGTTCTTCCCACATGCTATTATTTCAGAGACTTAGTGAATGCTTGAGGTAATTAGTATTTTTATTTTCACAAGTATGCATTATGAAAAATAACTGATCATCTAACAAAGAGATATGATCTACCTCTCCAAAAAACTATTGTACATTAACAAAACAACAGAAAAACCACAGCAAATTATTCTTTATGAGCAATAAAATGAGTTTCTGGTTGACTGACAAGAATACATTATCAGTAGCTGAATGATTACATTAATTAACTTGTGATCACAAGTATTAATTAAATATTTGACTCCAGTGGAATGTAGTTTATTTCTAACCAAATAAATTGTCAAATCTGTAGTTCATTATGAACTAATAAGATCATTAAAACAGATCTTTGCAATCTTGCTTGCTTGTAAAGACAAAATACCATTTTGAAGCATAGAAAAGAGGGTTTACAAAATAATTTAATGACAGCAGATAAAATTTCATGTTAAAGGATCACATGCCCATCTATCAAGTATTAATTATTGTTTATGTTTGTGGTTAGTAGGTTGATATAATAATAATATAGAAGTAGAACCTACTGACCCCCAATCATCTATGTTCAATTAATAACTTTGTAATCAAAACTTTAGTGAGATAAATGCATGGTTAGTTCCACAGTTCAATAAGCAGAATCAAAAATAGATGAGCTAATTAGTAATTGTTCATTGACTGAATGACTGTTTGCCCTTGAACTATCATAACCTTGGCAATTATCATCTTAGCATGTCAATTAAGAAAAATATTTAAAAAACATGAGTGGCAACCAAAATACTCATGGAATATATTCCTTTTTTTACATTCAATTAAACCTGCAGTTGACAACTGACTTATTTGTACAAGGTTCAAGCCTAGTTGTTTATCTAGATAAGTTAATATTCATCAACCTAACACACTGTACAAACTGGTAAAGACCTACAGACTGGTAAAGGTATTGTTTAATCATATGTTTATTAAATTTGGACTGTGCAATTGGTATTTGCAAAACATTTTCCTTTAAACAAGACTAAACCTGTAGAAATGAATGAGTGGTCAAGAATGACATTGGGTTTTGAATAAACATTTTAATAAGATACACAATTTCTAATAAGGTTTGCCAATCTCTAGTCTTTTGCTTGTTTCATACACATTATCTTGGTATTAACTTAGTAACTTTACCAATATATTTTTATCCAAACCAAAGAATTATTTCCACCATGAAAATTTAATGTTGAGATATAACACAGTTCTTTTTTCTTTCAGACAAAGGCAATACAGTACAGGAATCAATGGAATGTTAAATTGTTGAAAAATATTTCTAAAAACTTTAAATTTGACTTCAGACAAGAATAATATTTTGACAGACTCTATTGTCATTAAAATAGGTTACTTTAGATATGAGTGGAGACAGATCATACAGGTTTGGGTGACTTGTATGCTATCTTTACAACTCAGCATGTTGTGAATTATAGAAATATTAAAAGAATTATAAACAACGAAGACAGCAAAATAAACAGTGTGAAGTACAAGGAAGGAATACAGTCTGGAATGCAAATGCTACACAATGTACTGTTAGCTTCTCTTAAAAGTTGGAATTACAGAATTATAAATGAGATAACGTAAGGGTTTGATTGTGTTTGCACAACTGAAACCAACAAAGCATTCACTGAAAATGGAAATAAATCAATAGGACAATAAAATGACTTTTGGAGGGAATATTGTTTATTTGTACCCGCATAGTGTCATTTGTGGCCTGAGCGCAGCTGATTTGACTTTTATCACATACAGGATAACAACCAAATAATTAAGCTGAGACATATACAGACTATAATTTCACACAAACCTGTTGAGATGCCAATAACTTTGCTAACTATGGAGTTATGCTGGTAAATTAAACTAATTCTTAATACTATTGCACCTAACATATGATGTTCTAGTTCAAAGCACTCGTGGTTTGGAGAAAACTTGCACTTTTATTATAATTTTCTATCTTTCTTTCTTTCTTTCTTTCTTTCTCTTTTTTTTCTAAAATGAAAGGCTGATCACTAAAATTTAATATTAATTAAATATTAATTAATATTTAATATTAATTAATATTTAATATTATTTAATATTATATATATATATATATATTCCTTTATAATGTATATAGTACATAACAAATTAAAAATACAATAAAATATACATATAAACTCAGCTATCACCCTCTAATAAAATATTCTAATTATTCTTGTGTTTTTATACCAACTTATCAAACGACTTAACCATCCTTCCGTGAATTCGAAATACCTATAATTTTTAAGTAACTGGTAAAAATCATCACATTTTGAGGAGCGATTCTGCCAATGTGATCTAGACATCAATAGTCAAACAAACATAATAAATATTCATAAATCTATGCTTATTTCATCATTCCCTCTAATCACTTCCAGGCTATGTGATTTCCTTTTTAATATCACTATATCCCACTATCAAACTATGGTTCAGTGACCAATAGCTGAATAAAAATCAAGTTGTCATACCATTATATTAATATTAGATAACTTGCTAATGTTCAAAACATTGCTTCATACTTCTGCTAAGTTAATCCTCATCTGTTCGGCATTCAAAGATTAATGTGTCTGAGAAAGATAGCAGTAATCTGTGATAACCTTTTGATTTAACACACAACAGTTAAACAGATTTCCTTATGTACGCAGTGTACTTAATGCTACTAACTCCAACAAAGCAATATTATTCTTACTTATGTTCAGATGTTTAAGTGCAAATGAAATGTGTTCTCACGTGCTGACATATTAACAGGACCAATACAAAAACAAACAAATAAACATACAGGAAGTTTTACAGAATATTTAAACATTTTTTAAACTTCAAGTTGCTAAATTGAATACCAGTGGTCTTGTAAGACAGCCTTTTTGCACCTCAAGTTGTTTTGCACAGAACCCTATTCAAACAAATTTTTCTATACAAATCATAAAAGATCAAAATGACTGGCAAGAATTGCTTATATAGTCACAAAGGAGAGTGCATAGGTTTTATAATATTGACTTAATACACAAAAAATGTTTGCGTTTAGAGTATTTATTTTCCATTTTTTCATTTTTAACATCATGATAGTGACGTTCCTACTGTCTATATGGAAACAAATCATAACTTTGGCACTGTTAGGGATTAATGGATTATACACATTGAAGTTAGGGTTGATTAAAAACACTGATGCGATAGTAAAATGTTTATGGAAAGTCTCGTGCTTAAGCTGGAAAAGTCCCAAGTCAATATAGTGGACTTGTCAAAATACGCTAAAGTGACTCATACGAGTCAATCAAAACAAGCTATAAAATCAAATCAATTTAACAGCATATTTAAAAAATTGTTGCATGCCACCATTTCAAATATGATGTCACTTCCAGTGACACTGTCAACCTACTAAAGAATAATACTTTTTTATAATAATAATAAATAATAAATGGATTATGAGCTTCTTACAACATCCAGAAGCTTATTTTTTTAATTTATCACTACCTGGGTATATGAAATGAACTGATGATTGATCAAAGGTCTTGACAGCATGAAAAAGAAATCCTGACAATCTAACAATTTCTTATTTCTGCTAATGAAATATCTATTCTCTACTTTCGCATACCCATAATGCCTTCTGTTTTTTGGGGGGTAGTTATTGTAATTCAAATTTGTTTGATTTGAATGAGAATTTGTTTGATTTGAATTACAATAACTACCCCCCAAAAACAGAAGGCATTATGGGGTATGTGGAAGTAGAGAATAACAGTTTTATAAAAGGGATGTGATATATCAAAAATATACTAGTAATAAAATGTTAATACCAAAATTCTAATTAAATTTTGGCATATAAAAAAACTTAAAAATATAAGTACAACTATAGCTATTCTATCATTACTATGCAAGATAATATGTAATTATATACTATAATCTCTAATATTAATATTTCATTACTATTCAAGCAAAACCTATTAAACATGGTTCATAATGTATATGGCTGTGTATATATATAGCAAAGTACAATCTATAAAAATAAACATAACTGATAGCTAATATCTATATTTCTGTGGTTAACCAAATAAATGATAGACATTGATGTTATTAAAGGCACAATTCCAGATTATAATTACAATCTGGTACTTGTGGTTTCAAACAAATCATATTTCTACTTACAATCAATAATATACAAGTATTCATTAATCCACCCTTGCAGATAAGGAAAAATTCCTCATTTCTGGCTAATTGCTATAAGAAAGTATAAAATGTTTATAAGAATGAAGATTCATTGTAATAATTAATGCCAATCAAAAACTAAAATCTCTGGCTGACATTGGCATTGGTTGGTTTATCTCACAGCTAATCATTGACCTTCCATTATTGCCTGGCAAAGTTAAGGTATAGTATTTAGGTGACTTCCTGCTATCTAATCACCCTACTAATTCATGAGACAGTAAAAAAAATTTACACACTATATTTCAAATACTTTCCAAGAAGGCAAAGTAAAAATAAAAATAAAACAAAAAAGAAAGACAAAAATCAAACTGAAATAATGTTATCCTAGAAGTAAAGTTAGACTATCAATGGACAGGTCTGTGATGTTGGTTTGAATAACACGAGTGTTTCAGCAATATGTCTCTTCTGGTACATGATGTTAAACATTTTTTTTTCAAGAAATATAAAGCATTTTTTTCATGTCTGTTTCCATAGAAACTTAAACATTCCAACATTAGATTCACTATGGAAAAGGAGGTTGATCAAAAACTTCCCTTCTTGGATGTCCTTATCAATAATAGCAAATCATCCTCTCCTATAATCACCATTTACCATAAGAAACTTAGTACCAGTTCTCAAAGTTTGTCCCAATATTTATGTATTCCCATTGATCTTTTACCCTGTATATCCTTTACCCTTTAACCTTAAATGTTCCTCAAGATAACTATGTCATGAATAGATTTAACACAGGCAATACCTGTTGTATATATAGCTTTATTAACGTATGGTTTAGGAGAGTTGCTTTATAATAACATGGGCCTGTGCCCAGGGGGGGC
Organism: Heteractis magnifica; assembly: GCA_011763375.2. Lineage (NCBI taxonomy): Eukaryota > Metazoa > Cnidaria > Anthozoa > Actiniaria > Stichodactylidae > Heteractis > Heteractis magnifica. The sequence continues at coordinate 8,285 of JAADYU020069125.1, forward strand.
TCCGGGGTAAAAGTATCGGGTATGCTCGTCGTATCTCTTAGGGGTAAAAATCAGCGGTTTGGTATCTGTTAGGGTGTTAAAATTGAAGTTTAGAATTTCAGAATTCCCTGGTATCTTTTAGGGTATCGAAAATGGGAGAGCTCATCGCTTTTCGCAGTGGGATTTATGTTTATAGTTACGCAGAGCTTAGGCGCTTTATTATCAGTTATACTTAACATTTCAACAGTCTTCTAATCCAATTTTATTTATTTATTAGTGGTATCTCTTACAGGTTAAAAATTGCCCTGCCACACCCTTTTTAAAAGACTTCCAGTATCTTTTAGGAGTATTTTTGAAAATTTCCGACGAGCATACCCAATACTTTTACCCCAGAGTCCCCCCCGGGGGCCTGTGCAATTAGACAACCTGGAAAACCTTTTCAGTTTTGATAGATCATATCAATAACTTGGTTTATCTGGTAATGTAATTGAAAGCTGGAGATAAAAGGTCTTTGAATCATAAAACAAGGTTATTATTTGTGTCTTGTAGCATGTTGTCTTGCCTAAGGCTACTTTTCACTCATTCTCCAACATAACCTTGATCCCATTACAGGCATTATATCAAATTCTTGTGAGTTTGATTCTCCAACATAATCTTGATCCCATTAGAGGCATTATATCAAACTCTTGTGAGAATTTAATGGTTAGAGAAAAAAAATCAATATATTTGCAAATATGTAACAAATCAAGTTACTGAAACAGAAATTTATTAAAGCAACTATATATCATTTGCATAGTCATATGTTTCTCTTTTTGAACACACTTATGTACATGTTGAGTTATTATTATTATTATTATTATTATATAGCACAAACTACTTCCAGTAAAATAGTTCTCATGGATTGGCTAAGACCTTTGTTAGTTGCACAATTATTTTCCTGTAATCGACCAGTCCAGATTATGGCTGTCTCAGCAAAGTTTATATGATGAAAATTGCTATATAGTGAATCCTTTGTCAACCAAGTCTGCTTGGTCCTTGTAGGAAAATATCAGACCTCAGCTTTTTATATATGGACCTCGCCCTACAGGCTTGGCCCATACAGCCAAAACCTTGGTCTGGTATTTTTCTGTATGGACTGTACTCTTTGGTCAATAAGAAGTAAATCTACTAGCTATTCATTAATTTATTCCAAACATTTTGACATTGTAATAATGCATTAATTATCAATACATATCATCAAATTACTTGTGTAGGATGAGTGTTTGAATGATAGTTAGTGGTAGCTGAATTTCTTGTCATAAATTTGCATTAATGTTTTTTAATAATAATACTAGGAAAATAGAATGATGAAATGATGCTGTGAAAATTCAAGTCACTCTGAAGTTATTCATACCTGATAAGCTAGATAACTGGCAGTAAGCTATGGCTGGCTTACTTCATGTGGTTGCTCTCTCACAAGACATTAAAATGTAAGAGATGAAGACAGTAAATATTCCAACTACTTATTTGTGTATTTAACTAATGTAAAATTGTGAGCATTGCTGAAAACACTGCCTTAATATGAAGTAAGATTGGCAGTTTAATAACACAGCTAAATCATCCTTCCTGTTGCATAATTTTTATCTTATTGATTGTGGCTTTTTCTTTCATTATGAAAAGATATTTTAAGATCACTTTATCTCCAGACTAGACATGATAGACCAGCTTTGATTGTGATCAGAGGACTTCCAACTTGGCTCTCACAGTATCACAAGCTGTACTTTGTACTTTTTTTAATGCAAAAAACAACTGACAAGAAAAGAACTATCAAAGAAAGAAGCTGTTTTACGGTTCGAAGGCAAATCCTTGATCGAAATTAGCATTTGTCAATATGGTTATGGGGCAAAATAGAGGTAATCCATACCACACGAAGCCGAAAAGACGTCTCCGAAACCACAAAGTTCACTCTAATATTTTTAACTCCTCATTAGAAGTAATTAAAGCCAGTCTTTGAACATAGCTTCATTATCAGCTGATGCCATTTAATTCTGTGTTTTGGGGCATTTACGATTGAGTAAATATGAGTTTAATTGCGATATAACACCGAAGGGCCAATATCAAGCTTTAGCAGAGCAACCCTTGAAACCGAAAAGTTCTTCTCTTGGCAGCCGTACGTCGGCAAAATCATAAAAACAAAAGCAAACACTTATAATAATAAAGTAAAAATTTAATAATCAAAAATCGAAGTAATGTTACAACGTGTAAATATATTCTAATGAGCCAACAGAAGATAAAATGCATTAAATCCGAGTTTTAATGCAGTAACCTGAATAGATGAGTAAAAATTAGTCGGAGGAACGAGGGAAATAGATAATGACTTTCAAGAAGGGTATATAATCACGGTGAACATGGTTATATGATTGGATTAATACGAAGTTGATAACTACTTGCAAAAGAAAACACTCGACCAGTCCAATATCTTCGATTCGATTGATTTCTAAATACGATCCAAACGATTACCATTAGCGCGCTACGTTCAATCTGGCTCGTACTTGTCCTTAGGGTAAAGTTGAAGAAAAATCGGATTTTTGACGCAAAAAAAACAATGATTTGCCAGCCGCTGTCGAGAGTGATTGAACGGTAACATGGAACACAGAACGCCGTCAGAATCAAAGTAAACAAACGCGAAACGATCTCCGATAGAACTTATTTCCGATAACATAAACATTTCTGAGGGCTCAAGAATAGCGTGGAAATCTTGTCATGCTTTAACAAAGGCTCCACCGGCAACCCTGAGTATATTTTCCGGCTTACTGGTGCCTTTATTTGTTGCAAAAAAGAAGCACCGTGTAAGCAAACTCGAATGACAAAAGCTTGCTGCTAGAGTTGACAGTACACACAGCCTTTGTAAACATAAACATGTCTAGGGCTCTATGCTCGGAATTAAAATATACAATTAGACATTGCATTTTTGAGCTACGAAGGTCTTCTTCATGCTGTCTCAGAACACAGCTAGGGCACGAAATCGTGACAAAATGGCCAGGCCATTTCCCTCTGCAAGAGGATTTTCACGCGATATCGATAGGACTGCTTGCTGTGAAAATATCTGTATGAGTATTGAATAAGCGAGCAGTGTACCTTGAAAATTCCCCCTAATATCGCTATCTATATGTAGCTCAGGCAACAAAACGATCAATAGAAATGCTCTTACCTCAGTCGTTCCTTTACTATTAGCCATAAATTCCACAGCACCAGATAAAATCTATAGGCCGATTCTTCAGCCCATTTCGTAGCACAGTTTCGTTAAGACCCTTTGATAATTCCACTGCCAGAATCAACTTTAAACCTTCAACTCACCGACGTTATGTTCAGTAAATATCTCTAGAACTCCAAAGGAAATCAAAACAATAAATACCACGACAAGTCCAGGCTGAAAAGGTGAGTTACATCAACAAGACATGAGCTTTGTTGGTCTGTAGTGGCGGCTCGTGTCCAACTTGATTACCATGAGAGCGAACCACCTCTTGTCGTAAAATTTGATTGTTTTGCTCCTGAAACGTTCTTCCGTTATCTTCAGACGCAACAGCTCCTACATAATTCTTGGTATCTGTGGTTTCTTGAGTATAGTATTTGTATAAAAACCCCTTGGCCGAACGCCCTAAGACCTCAGTGTCCGATATAAAATGGCAAATCGCTGCTCACAAATAACATTCCGCCGCTTAAGGCTTTGAATTCCGAATACTTGGACGGCAAATGTTGCTCCGTCAGGCCAAGGCAGAGAATGTAGCCAGCATTGTTCCCTAGATGTATGCCTTGTTCGACAGAAAGCGTGGTTTCTGACGAATAAAGAACAGAAATAATGAAAGTAAAAGTGTAAAATCTGAAACCGTACTTGCCTTGTTCACTCAAAGTCTCTCAGCAAGATGAACAGGGTCACGTGACCTAACCAAACATTCCGATCCTGCTTTACTCGGACTTCAAAATGAGGCTTGTTCTCCTACCTTCCCCATAATATCAAATTATTGTACCCTACATTTATGTAATAAAATAAGCAACCAGAGCTGAGGTTGACTGTTCCTCTTGAAAATTTAGAGCCTTATATGGCTACTATGCTGATACGCGACGAATGTTTAGGGTTTGGTGAGTAAGCCATATGTTTTGTAGGTAAATTATTACTATACCCTCTAGCCTCGTCCTTCCGGACTGGAAATTTGATTCCGTGACCTCATCAAAACGACGAACGTGCTAGCAAATTATCTGGGATATAAGATCGATAGAGGAGTGTAGAAGAAAACAGAAGATTATTCTCTTGGGCCTTTTTCTAGTGAGTTAAGATACTTGGCAACACATTCTTTCGCGACAACTATTATTTTTTCTTTCGCTATATCCCAAAGATTTTGCCAAGTACACAGACAATATTGCATGAAAAACTCTTTTGTTAATTGTTTCAAAGGTTTGGATTCGAAATCCTTGTGCTTGAGTGACAGATTATTTTGTATCAAAGCTTTTAGGCTATAGATAGATACAAAGTGAGTTTTAGCGATTACAAAAATGTCTGGAATCAAACTGTTGAAGCCTAATTGGCCCAGTTAGAAGAAAAATATTCAAAACCAGTAATCCGGTTGCCTTCCGACCTTCAACTCCAAGGGGAGGTTACAAATGTAAAAAAAAAGCAACAAAAATGCTTACATAATTTCTAATGATCACGCTAGAAGGGATTGCACGTCGAAGTATGTTTCTGATTGCGCGTTCACAAATCTCCATTTACAGTCTGACACATAAATCAGTGCACTAGAAAACTTTACCATTGCATTTTGACACTGGTTATTTTGTGTTCAGCGGTCGGAAATTAAAAATAGTGCTTTGCTAAAGCCTTCTTGGTTTGCGCAAGTAACTTCCAGTCCGATTCAGCGCGCATGTATCGACATGTTTGGGATAATTTGAAAAAATGTTTAGCTTGCTGTGCTGTAGAGTATACGTCACCTAAAATGGTACATGCGCAAAAATAGTAAAATGGTCTTGCAAATACGGGGGATTACCTTACCAGAGAATGCGTGAATAGACAGACGATTGTATCCTTGACTTCCTCTGGTCTCATTAACCGTCTACTCATAGAATCAAATTTGTTAGCCAACAAAACTAACTTTTTGGGTGACTTCAGTCGCAGAACTAGCAACGCTTTAAAACTAAACTTATTTTGTTTATTTTAGACGGCCTTATTCAGGCCTTCAAAAATTGCAAAGCCGACTGTATTACAAGTCGTCTTGCGGGATATTGGGAAAAGTTTTCAATCAGCAATAACCGCGCCTCGGATAGACCTCACTGGCTACGGTAATGCCACTGCGCAAAGCTAACGAACAGTTGTCCCTCGAAGAAAAGTGATTGACAACAAAACGGTTCTTCGTGTGGGATATCAAACTTTCAATGTGTGCCACGACAGTTTTTTTGCCAACCACTAAAAAGCATTGTTTCACCTTTGAAAGAAGGAATTTTATAACAAAACAATGTACATGAACAAAAAACGTAATTTCATTCGGTAGTTACTGCGCATGCGTAGAATCGAATTGATGACGTATGAGAAGTAGTAGGTAAGAAATAAGTAGTCCCCATACAACTACCTTTTAAGTCAGTAAAGGAAAAATAAAGATTTGACGGACTCTAATTCCCAATTGTGCTTAAATATGACAATACATAGGGGCCTAACAGCGAAGGCCTTAGCATTTTATATCAAAAAAAAAGATTTACGATTTCTGATAAAATTTATTGAACAAGAAGATAAGAAACATGCTTTAACACTACCGTTTGCTAGAGGATAGAATTCATAGTCCCTTTACAGTTAATTTTTGATTTTGATTTTTATCTTTTAAAGGTTTTCCGGCTTTAGGTACGTTACACATACGTTGTCGCGAAACTTCATTTGCGCTGGAAGACTGGAACCTAGCTCGTATTCAGTCTCCCTCAAATTTATTTTCAAAATGGCGGACGCAACTCATTCGAATAACTCTTTTCTTTTTTTCCTTTTCTTCTACTTTTTCCAGCCACTCCATAGTGAAAAACTAAAAAGGTAAATAATAGATTCAAGATTTTGACCTTTGAATTTAGAAAAAAAGTAATCAATGAAATATTCAAAATTTTAGATTGGTGCCAGAAAAGCTCTTGGTAAACGAGGTATGAAAACGTTTTTCTGTTCTTTACGAAAATTAATTGCACCTATCAGTGTTTAGCCCCAGGGTGAGGGGCCAGACCCGGGGAGAATTGACATCTTTCGAGATGGCAGAATCAATTTCCCTACGCCCAGGACTCAACAAATTTAACAAATGTCAAATTTCCCCTCCCTTTTTGGCAATCACTCTATTTTGTTTTTAAGTTACTATCCACATTTATTTTCATAGTATTTGTGTGATATCCTTTTGTGTTAATTTTAACAGAAGCTACATCACAAGGAATCTACAGTATACCTCCTGGAGAATCTCGAGCAGGGATGCTCTTATGAATTGAGAATTTCTTACCCAGCAACTGTATGTTCTTTATAGACCTCTTGCATAATAGCAGATTTCTGATGTGGTGAATATGGATCTTCTCCAATAAAATAACTTATACCATCT
>JAADYU020069236.1:0-14835 GCA_011763375.2 Heteractis magnifica
AACATTAAAAGGCGAACATACCAGCACCTTCGTGGGAAACGACAGAAAATTGACAAATACCTAAAAAGAGTGAACAAGAATAACATCTTTTTGAAGTGGGATTTAATAAAAGACCACGAAGAGAAGGAACGGCAATTCATCGAGTGTATGGAACACATCATTGGTAAACGCTTGCCATACAACATGAAAAGGGGCAATTCAAAAAAGATTTCAAGACGTTAGGACTTCAACCACGTATTTTATACTCGATTTTTTGACTGTGATAGTTTTAAAGTATAACTTTTAAACTATGTTTTTAAAGCTATACAACACAGGTTAACCACTCTAGGCTCTTAATGGTTCATTATTTGAAAATATATATTGATTATTCGATCTGAGTTTTTATTAATAAGACTAAAGACTGCAAACTTCAAAATCAATTTGACTTTCTAATTAGAATAATTCTAATTCTCGATTTTGAGTTCTGGAGTCTTCCATTTTATCAATGCACTTTTTTAGAGCAAATAGTCAACTCAATGCCCTATCACCATTTATTCATTTCAGTGTAAAACAACTTGTAAGAAACTAATAAAGTTAATCACTCAAGTGATGTATATAGTTTTACAATTACAGAGTCGTTTTTAAGGGTTATATCAAATTTTAAAGTTCATTCCATGATTTTACGCTGAATTGTTTATCACATGAAGTTTTCTTTATGCAAATTCGAAACGTGTTCCTGCTGTTTGGGGTATTCCCCTAAAAGGTTGTGACCATTTTGTTTACCAAACAGAAAACAAGGTGTGTTTTTAAGCCTTCATTCCAAAAATTGAAGACAAAATAATGAAAATGGATAAAGCATATCTAAATCCAACCACTCCATACCCAAAATTTTCGTCATACAAGAAAACTTGTTTACATTTGATTTTGTCACGTTGGTTTTAATTTATTCATAATTTGTACAGAATAAAAAGCGTAAATTCAGCGTAAATCATGGAATGAACTTTTAAAATCTTAAAGAAATGTAATAACAAACTCGATTGCCTAATTCACGAAATGCTGCTCATAAGAGTTCACAAGCCAGACCTTAATACCCAATCTGACTCTATTAAGGCGAAGTTATTTACTTAAGTCTTTGTAATTTTAACAATTGAACTGCTTAACAATAGAATCAAAACACCATAAATTTCAACTTTTGCATATTCTAATCCATTCGCCCGAAGATGATGTTACGCAAACATCGAAACGTCGCGTTTTTTTCTCTAGTTTTTCTGTTAAAATTTTTACCTAAAAGATCTTTATTAAGTATTGTACAGAATAACTACGTTTTAAACACGTACTGTCCGGAATTAGGGACCGTCCGGAATTAGGGCAATACACTGTACGTGCCTCTATGTGGAATTCTTGGAAATATTTGTTGAACTATCGTGACCCACATCCTTTCCTGATTTAGATTTACATTAACTCGAATGTCAGTACATGTACACAAGTCTGTTGTCCCACTATTGTGTCCATGCAAAGTGGCCCTCAAACTGGATGCAAATTAGCATATTTTTAAAAAAATACTTACTTGACTGATGCAACAGCTGTTTTAAGAGCACAGCAACGACAGAAAGAGATATCTTTGTTACTTTTACATTCTTCTTCACATCCAAAGCAAAGGATATTACATCATCATCATCATTGTTAAGCATGGCAGAGTTCCTCAAAACGTTCAACACAAATTCTATCCACTTCAAGACTTGGTGGCTGTAACTACCATGATCCTGGCTCACATAAAATAAAAGCAAATATTAAATAAACATCTGATTAATAATAATAATTTAATAGAAAATGTTATAGATGTATTTTATAGACCCCCATTGAGGACCTACCTGTACAGTTTTACCCCTCTTTACCCCCTGAATTTGAACTTGTTCCTCCCCCCCCCAACAACAGAACTGCTAATCTTTAAAGGAGCCAAGGGCATGGTTCGTACAACGTTGTTGAGAAAAAAATTAAGGACTTTTCAAGGACTTTTCAAGGGCAAATTTAAAATTTTCAAGGACAGCAACATAGATTATCTCCATCTTACACAGTGTTTCTGTTCAATCTTGTGTTACCATTACGTGTCGGCAATTTCTTGAGGGCTTGTTTTGAGCTGCAAAGATAGATTAATTGACAGCTACAAAGAAAACCAAAGCACTTATTTGGGCCACCCCACATTACTTTGCAACATAAAAATAAGGTTATCAGCGCCATTGGATTTATAGATGAAAACTGACTGAAAAAAATGAAAACTAAAGTTCTGTATAAAACCTTAGTTAGAATAATTGTGAAATTTATCAAATCCATAAAATTCAAGGACTATTTCTATTTTCTTAAGGACTTTTTCCCAATATTCAAGGACTTTAAGGAAAAATCAGATTCAAGGACTTTTCAAGACAAATGATGAAATTCAAGGACTTTTCAAGGTTGTACGAACCATGCAAGGGTTTCCATACTTTCATCATTCATTTCCATTCACTTTTTTAAACTATGCACCTACAAAGTGCACTTTAATTTTGAGTCTAACTGCCAACCTTATAGTAGCCAGTGTTTTGAATTAACCTTATGTGTAAAAGGAACGTGAAATAAACATACAATTTATGTATTAAATGAATCATCTGATGTCAGAGTCAATACTATATGGCAATTATAAACCTTTAGAACATAAAGATGCAGCAAACAAGCTAAGAAATTTCTTGGTTAATTTTTTTTTTTTTTTTGGGGGGGGGGTAGTTACTGTAATTCAAATCAAACAAATTGTCATTCAAATCAAACAAATTTGAATTACAATTATAATTACCCCAAAAAAACAGAAGGCATTATGGGTATGCAAAAGTAGAGAATGCTAATAATATTGTCAGATGGGTGATTGGAACTTGAAAATTGGGCACACGTTGGGTTTGGCGCACATGTAATGAAGTAGAGATCAAAGAGAATATTACCTTGGTTACCAAATCCTTGACAGCATACAGAATTTGAATGAGGATATCAATCTGACTCTTCTGAGATAAAACCCAGGGCTCTACAAGCTCCTGAATTTGTTTCTGAACTCTCTAAGCAAATAAATCCAATGGATAAATAAGTAATTTTAAAATTTGGAATTTCAACCAGTCAGAAAATTGCTTTAGGCATGGTAATTTATGGCCATAAATTACAGTACAAACCACCATTGAACCTTATTTTTGTGTTGTCATATTAATAAACATCTCATTATTAAGTCACTTGCTTGGTCTGTATGTAAGTTATGGAACCTCAGAACCTCGTTCCCCCCCCCCCACTACTTTACAGCCTATGCACTACACACTTGGTCCATAAGGCAGTGAATAAAACTCAGTCCATAACTTATAGTATGCCCCTTGCACTCAGTCAATAAGAGGTATATACCTTACCTCAATCTTGTCAAATTCATTGTTTTTTAGTGATAACATCTCTGCTGCTATGAACTCAATGTCTGAATCATCTGTTTCAGCAAAGCCATTGCTGTAGTTATTTTCAACATGGTTATGCATTAGGGCAGCCATTGTTGCATTGATAATACATGCTAGCTGCTCTGGCCATGCTGGTGGTAAGGTCCTATAAATAAACAGATGCACAAAACAAAATGGAGTAGTCAGAATTACATGTGTATAATATATCCACTTCAAATAGCTTTTATTAACCTCTAAAATGCACATTTGAAAATAACATGTTGCTTTCACCAATCCTGCCAACACTAGCTCCACTAATGAGAGTGTAAAGTTTTTCCCAAAGGAATGTGGAGGGCAGGCAAACAAAACTACAAACCTCTCGATTTCAGGCAAGCATTTAAACATTTATAGTATATTTGTGTCAATGTTTTCCTGCATTACACAACATAAAACTAAACCATATAAAATCAGTAACCAACATTTTATTGCACAATCTCAATAAAAAGTTTTGGCTTGTCCGACATAGCAACAGTATCTATGGATCAGGGATTGGCCTATTTTTTAAAGAGAAGAAATATAGATATTTCAGTGATGATTATGATATATTAAAGAAACTTATATGCCAAGGTGATTTCACATTCTCTCATTGGCCAATTCACTGTCCATAAAGTATGGTACAGACCACCAACCCTATTTTTGTATTTGCTTTTCCATATAATAAACATCTTATGAACCAGGCTCACTTGCTTGGTCCAGATGTACTGTAAGTTATCCATTTTTTAGTGACCAAAACACTGTGCACTTGTCAGTAAGAGGTATTTATTCTGTACATTCAGGTATACACAATGTAGGTGGATGTAATGTTTATAAACATTGTCATTGTGATGTTAAGGTGCCAACCATTTAACAATAGGTTTTGTCACATTGCTTTGTTGGATGATCCAATAGATTTTTGGTTGGAAAATACAACATCATTTTTATAACTATAGTAGAAAATGGAGGTAATATTGTCATGTACAGCAAACGTCAGGGAAACAGTCAAACAGTCAAACATGTACATGCAGTATGTATGTACTTCTGCAATTGGTTTTGTTTTTCTTTTTTGGGGGGAGGGGAGGGTGGAGCTGATGAAAAAAGTTGTATGGGACCATATCATGAAATATAAAACATATACCTAGAAATGGTTCCAGTTGGAAACGAAAGACCAGCAAGAAGGTTAAGAGCAAGTGGTATCATTCCTCTCTTGCACCAAATCAATAGAATCTTAAGCAAAATCTTGGGAGCAGATTGCCTTTTATTGTCTTCTACAGAAGCACTGCTCTGACAAGACAGCAGTTTGTCCCAGTTGATGGCATCTTCTGAACTGTGTTATGAAAGTAAAGACAGTAAGAATGGACTGCTTTAATCTATTGCATACTATGAAAAATTAGGTTAAGGTGCTGTTATATGGGACTGTTTGCAACTTTGATTTTTTTATGGTACACTGTTGTGTAACATCCCCTTGAGTTTTAGTTACACTGCATCAAGTTTTTGCACAATGGTGTATTGCAAAAAATTCTTGTTGCAAATCATCCTGTGTAACTTCACCTTTAAACTACATGTACATATACTGGCAGCTGTGCATCATGACCATTGGCTTGTATTACATTTGGGATTCATGCATGCAGATCTCATAAATATTCCAGTTTCCAATAAAGGTATTAAACAGTTATCACCTTTACACCCATTCATACCTGAGGTTAGCTTTCATTCCATTTATCACATCCACTAATTTCCTGCAAACAGTTTCATCAGCTTTCTCAGCAACTGTCACACAGTTTAAAAATATTTTGGATGTGCAAAGGATTTCCTGTCCAACATCAAAGTTTGTGTCTAATAAAATTCTCACAATATCCAAGACTGACACTCTGTTTTCTGTAATTGTTGTTAGTTGTTCATGGTCATTTAGTTGTGGAATACCATGATTAAGCTTCTCCTCTAGTACATCTAATATCCATTTTATTGTGACTGGAAATGTTGATCCCTCCTTGTCTAGTTGGCTGTGTGGATGGTTCAATGTCCAACTTGCAATAAGAAACTTTGCTATTAATTCTCTTGCTGCCAGTGCAACAAACATGCTGCTATCAATCACACAGTTAACAGCAGTTGACAAGCATCCTGTTACAAAAAAGATAAAACAGTGAATGAGAAAAGACCACACCTGAAAGCTTTGGATACCAGTAAAATGAACAATCGAAGGCACATTTAATTGAGAAATGATGAACACTCCACAAGTATTTATTGGGTTTTGAATAATCACAGGAGGCTGCTAAGCATGAGAGAAGCATAAGAGTCATGCGAGGTGATGCCAAGCCAGCCTGTGACAGAGTGTACTTAAACATCTACAGTGTAGATATCCTCAATTTTGACTCCGCTGCCAAGTGTCAGTCCCCAGCACCCTAAGAAAATAGTGGAGGAAGGTTATTTAAAATTAACCTTTAATTATGTCACTGTAAAATTCTACATCTAGCTTGGTGCCCCTGGAGAAGGTTACATGTATGTAGTTCAATGTTAATACAAAGGAAAAAACTATGAAACCATGAATGTTGTCATTGTATAAACCATAATGGTTTTCTTCAAAAAAAACATAAAAATTGACCATGAATGGTTTGTGTTCGGCATTCCCATTAATGGATATTTAATGATTTTTAATGGTTATTAGCAATTTCCCATTATGATATACATGCATGTTTTTTTCCTTTTTTTCCCATTATATAATGGACCTGACATTTATTAGATGGCAAGATGGGTTGGTGAAAATAGGAAGCTGGTCACTAACTTTATGTCTGGGTAAAAGGGGAGGCGCATGAAATTATACTAGTCATTATATTAATCACTCAAAAAATCAATGTAGTCTTGATTCTTTGATTTTTACATCCCTTGTGTATTGGATTGTTGTATCATTAGAGCAGATTTCGTGTGAGTGTGAAAAAGTCGTGGCATGGTCAGGGCCATAAGCATGCCTTGCCGCGACCGTGATGATTTCTAGAATTTTGATGTGCCTTGCAGTGCCTTGATTGTGTCCATGCCATGTTCGTGCCACGACCTTTTCACAGTCATACGAAATCTGCTCTATGTTATTTTATAAATAGGACAATAGAATGACTTTTGGAGGGATTGTTTATTTGCACCTGTGTAGTGTCATTTGTGGCATGAGTGCAGTGAGGGACACAAATGACACTACACAGGTACAAATAAGCAATATTCCCAACAAAAGTCATTTTATCATTATTATCAATAAACAAGGCCAAACTCTAATTGGCTAAAATCCATTGGATGATGAACCAAAAACCAATCAGCAGTAGGGCTGATAATGCACTATCAGCCCGCTTGAGTCATTTGCAGCCCACTGAGCACGTGTTTGCAAGAGGGCAGTTTTCTTTTTGGCTGCATATATTTGATTTCACACTCTGTTGTTATGCATTGGTGTGTTGGTACTTTTGAATGTTTTTTTCATACTTTTTTGGGTTTCCTGTGGTTTCTGGCCCAACACACAAGTCTTGAAAGTCAACCCCCTTAGAAATTTCCTGGATCTACACCTGGTACCAAATCTATTTTCTGTATTTTTTTACATCTTGCCAGAGGGGTCACCAAAATATGCTTGATGAAAAGAGAGGGAGTCAGGGGGGTCAGGAAAAAGAAAGCATTGATACCTAATTTCTGCTCCCCCCCAGTCCAAAAAAAAAAAAAAAAGAAAGAAAGAAAGAAAAAGAAAAAAGAAAAAAAAAACTAGATGGATAAACAAATACTGAGTACTTGGATAAGAGTCCCACCTTGGTTTCTTTGCAACCACTGCTGTCCTTCACCAGATAAAGTCAAATTCTGTAAACCCCTGAAATATGCATTACGAACAACTGCCTCACTCCACAGACTCTCGTTTTCTTTGGTTTTCGTAAATAAATCAACAAATGCAGACGAATCATCAAACGTGAACCCTTTTGACCACAGTATTCCCGCAAGACGCATAGCAAAAGAAACCCCGACACAGCACGTGCTGTCGTTTGTTAGTTTTTCACTCGACGTGAGGAAAGTTAAGGCACCAGTTTCTTGTCGAAGAAACGTAGCTAAACCGTCTGGAGTACGGCAAACATCTTCTATCCAGGCTAAAAGCTTCTCTATGCTTGTATCATCTACTATTCGGTCTGCTTTAGTCAGTAAAAGGTCAAAAACATCTGGAAGCTTGAGAATCCACCGGTCAGCCGCCATTTTGCTTCCACAGGTAACCCACGGTGGTTACTTGGGGATAACGGCCGCACAGGTAGCCCAAGCTATGTATTTATAAACCTATCACAGCCACGAAGTCTGACAAAGTTAAATAAACTGATAAGAAACTAAAAAGAGGTGAATTTTTCAAGAATCAGGCATTTTTATAGTATTCATCCTCTAGTTCTGACTTCTGTGGCTCCAGCTTTTCGGTTTGCCTACTGCTGACATTGCTTCGTTTTTCGGCGCAGACCAAAAGAAATGCGGGCTTTGGGGAAAGTCTTACGCACATCGCAGCACCCTGGCCTATCCCCCCTTACGTGACTTTGATCCTGGCAACGAATGTATGTTTGGTCACGAATATATTGGAATTGTTTGAACGAACGTATTGGCATATTATTCAATGTGTGCCTCCCTTCCAAGGAGCCTGAGAAATGTCGATGGGTCACCTTCATCAACGTAGACTTCTTTCTCAAGGCTGCGCACTCATCCACATCCAAGAAATTTATGTTTGTGTGGTGATTGGGGAGGGAGAGAGGGGAATTAAGAGTTAAAGACCGTAGCGCTCATTAGCCGCCTTAGTCCTTTTAGACATGGCAGTTTGTTTTCGTTTGACTGGGAAAAACTCACAGTGCGAACGAGCCGCCGTCATGGTTGTACCATGACTGTGATGGTGTCGCGTCAAAGCATTTTCACTGAATGGCTAGTGGTGTCGCGCGCTGTACATAATTGGCTCAACGGATGTCGCCAGTTCCGTATGCCGTAACGATACTGGGTGCTGTTAGAGTAGTTTTCGTATGATGGAATGATACGGCACGTGGTACGGTCACGGTACGGAAATGATGACTTGTCTACGCGTGAGATAAATTCTCATCCAATGAAAATGCTTTAACACGGCACCATCACGGCTCTCCCATACCCGGGGTTTTCACAGTCATTCAAAAATTGTTCTAAATTCAAAGATAAGTTTTATAAGCCAGGGCCATGTAATGTGATTGTTCTATTTATATTTCAACAGAATACCACTTTCAGTACGCTATTCTTTACTAATGTTAGCTATCATTATTTATATAATGTACATTATTATATGCACGGCAAGGTGATTTCACGGACTCGCATTGGCCAATTTGCCATCCATGACTTATGGTACGCACCACAAACCTTATTTTTATATGTTAATCACCTTGCCATAAAATTAACGTCTTATTAACCTCGCTTGCTCGGTCCGTACGTAAGTTATGGAACCTTGTTTTTTCCCCACTTTTTATGGCTCGAGCGCTACGCGCTTGGGCCATAAGGCAGTAGGAAAAAACACTCGGACAATAACTTACGGTACAGTCCTCGCACTTGGTTAATGAGAGGTATATATGTATTATGACTAAGGACTCACTTCTCTAGTGAGTACCTTAGGAATCAATGATGGTTCGTTGGCGAAGAGTTTCTCCGCCAATGGAATGATACGAGTGCATCTTAATGTTCATTGTTGGAATCGCGTATCTCACGGTACGTTATTGGTTACATTGCATTGTCCGATTGCTTCAGTAAGCGCGATTCCAAAAAGAATTAATCTTGAATATTTGATGGCACCATGGTGGATTTTGGTTAACCACGTCAATGTTCTTGTAGTTGCTTATACAAGGACTTTTTTAGACAGAAATACGTCCGACGAGTTGAACTGCAGCCTTCATTCATCATGACACACAGGCACGTGTTGTCTGTCAATGTCCCATCGTTGTCAGTTATGAAGGCCAAAAATCGTATTCACTTGGTCAGCAAGTGTTCCAATCAACACTTGTCCCAACAATATCACCATCGTTATGACCGATAACGACACCTCTCAATAGGCGCGCACTTCACACATCAACATCTTATCATATATCCCGCCTATCAGAAGTTTCCCCCTAAAGTGCGCAGCTGAGGTAGAGCCGCGATGCTCGCGCCCATCGTTCAGGTACACTTCTCTTAACTCATAGTCAGGAAACGGGACTTCTCCTGCTCGTTCCTCGTTCAGTCTCAGATTCAAAACCTGAGAAGGAGCGGGATGTTTTAGGTTTCTTGTGTATTCCGCAAAATCGAGTCCCTTGGGGACCCCTGCGATCCAGAAGGAACCGGTATCGATGTCTACATTGATGTTATCTGCATGAGTCCCAATGTTGATTTTCTGTTGAATCAAAAAATGAATTAGATGCATGAAGATAACTCTGCTTCATTAAACTAGAATTTGATTTTTGTTCCATATTTTCGGACTCCAGTTTCTTATTCTCTATTATGCAGGGTTAGCCTCGTGTTTGTGTAGAATATTCACGTGTTTCAGTGAAGGTCCGTGGAATTTCAAAGTGTCTGTATTGTTTTTGTTGTTTAATTTTGAGTGCGAAACGATGAAAGTTTAGTCATAAAGTTTGAACGTCTAGCTGTGTTTCTAAGGACAACTGTTACGACAGCACGTGAGAATGATCGCTTCTGATTGGTTGAATTTGTTTCATTGCGTCAATATTTCAGCCCAAACACAATTAGCCAATCAGCAGCGATCATTCTCACGGTAAAGGAGAAACATTA
Organism: Heteractis magnifica; assembly: GCA_011763375.2. Classification (NCBI taxonomy): domain Eukaryota; kingdom Metazoa; phylum Cnidaria; class Anthozoa; order Actiniaria; family Stichodactylidae; genus Heteractis; species Heteractis magnifica. The sequence continues at coordinate 10,209 of JAADYU020069236.1, forward strand.
GGAACTAGAAGTTCAAAGGACAAAACTTCCATATCGTTTCTTACTCGAGTGCAAAGTGTGATGATAATAAACTATTGTTACCTGAGATAGCAGTAGGGAGTTGTCCTTTTGTCTTTTATACACGTGGATAGCGTTTGAAAATCCAGCAGACACTAAAACATGTCTGGGGAGAAAATGTAGTAACATCAAGTTCAATCCAAATAACATCCAATAATGTTATTAACTCTTAACACACTTGATTAACACAAGTAAGACTTCACTTTACTAAAACAAGATGGCGGTCTCCCGCATGGCCAACTGTACCATAAGTACGCATGCGAATGTAATTATCCCAATCAATTTTCCCAATTCGAAAACAAATTTGCCCGTCACTCTTGCTGGACTGAAATTCATTGTTCCCCTAATGCTTTGCGCTTTAGAAGCAATAAAAAACAAAAATAAAAAATTCTAGCAGTTACAAAATATAGCTACGATGCTTGGTGATGCGTCAGAAATAACTAGACAAAAAGAACTTAGAACAAAAAATTCCAAGGCATTTCTTGGAAAGGCATTATAATTTTCTTTTACACCATTTTAAACCAGATCTTTTGATCAATTATCTGTACCATTGTGAAATAACTCTGGATCAACTGGTAAGAACCCAGCTGTTCACAAAAATACTCATAGCCGCCGTGTTGGATGAACTTAATAAAAGATTTTTCAATGAATTATGTCATTTATTATATCATAAATATGGCGGTCATGTTCTCTTGTTATCTAATTATTGCCAGGATAATTGCAAACTACTTGTTGTTACCTTTTACTGCGATCAAAGATGATCCCATTTGGTCCAAGTAGGCCTGTCACTGCAACACGTGACTTGGAGCCGTCATAGTAAATAACGTCTGAACGTAAAAATATATTAAGAAACGCAACCTCCAGCATTCTAAGGACAGGGCGAGTGAAGTGGAAGTAATGGTCATTAGTTACGTAGAACTTTTCTGGACCTTGAAAGAAAAAGTTGTTTTAAGAAGCATTAGTTTCAATGATAATAGACCTTTCTCACGCGGCAGCCATGCTTATTTCCATGAAAATATAAACCTTTGTTTATGCCCGGCCAAACTCTTGAATGCGAGGCTTGAATGCGAGGCTTGCTGGGCAAAAACGGATTGTTTCAGTCAACATGGCCACCGTGTGAAAAAGGTCTATCGAGTTAAGTGAAGTAAATTCCCCTATATCATCATGACGTTACAGCTTCTTTATTCGGGGGCAGAATCGTCCACAACAATAGAAATTTGAACAAACTTGGCTCTGCCAAGAAAAGTTTACACTCAAATTGTCTGGTTTTCAAATATAAGATGTACTAGTGTTTAATACACAAAATTTACTGTATTTGGTGGCTGTTACCGCTTTTCTACGGTCTACAAAACGCATTTCATATCGATTTTCTTTAATTGTGTTGTTACTGTTTTGTCCCCCTCCCACGACCATGATCCTTAGCGTTCAAACAATAGATTGTTTTGATGTGACGTCATAATAAAATAGGGCAATTCCTTCAGGTCAAACGGGATGGAGTATGAGTTTTAAACTTACCTACAGCAAGAATATCATTGGGGCTATGGATCTTATCGTCAACGACAGTTCTCTTATAATACAGACGTTTAGTTTTCTTGTCAAATATAAATATCTCAACAGCCTGGTCATTCTGCTTATGGTTCACCACGAAAAAGGTAACTTGTCCTGTCTTGGGGTCTTCGTAGATGGATATACCGTGAGGGTTGAAGTCGCTCCGGTTGAATGATATCAGTGGAACGATCATGGGTTCGGGGTCAGGTTCATTGAGATCTAACAGATAAATGTTTCCAATCCGATGTTTGATGCTTGGGTCTGTAGTTAATTGAACTGTATAACGAAGTCCCTGGGGAAAAATTAGAAGACCATTTACCACTGTCACATTTCCGTAATGCTTTGCTTTTTCCTTGCGCGGGGGGGGAGGGGGGGGGGGTAATCGCTAGAAAAACAATACCACCACCAACAAAATGTCGCCAGGGATCATAGCGTGTGTAAGCGAGGGGGCAGTCAGGAGGGCAAAGTATAGGAAGGAGGGTAGCTTGAGAAAATGAACAGCGTTTCGTCAGATGACTAAAATTCAGAAGGAGGATTCAAATGGTACCAAATGAGAATTCTGAATAATCGAACTTTTCCTGTTGTTGTTTAGACACAGTAGACGTATTTCCCAAAAACTACGATCAGTTTCCAATGTTTTTGTCCCCTGATCTCGCTGGCGCGCGAAAATCCTAAAGAACCGTGGGAAACTCCGGGAAAGTGCATTGATGGTTTGCAACTCGTGGCAGACATATTGGTGGTAAGACAAAGGAACCAAATAAAAAACTATTTAACATACCACCAACATGGCCGAAACGACGTAACATGAAAAAGAATAATTGCTAACGACGTTCTTGACATAGTGAAGTAGAAACACGATACTTGTGGAACCCGTTCTATCAGACATCGTACGCGATATGAAGTCAAAAAACCCTTCGGGTGTTACACATATCTAAGATGCTTGCATGGATATCCGTACGAAAAGAATTATCGTAATTGGATAGAATGTAAATAATGGCATTTCTAGGGCTTGTCCTGAATTTGTTGACCGACTGCCAAGAAAGCTCAGTAATTCATGATCCTCTGTGATCCGTCACACACTTGGTTGAAAATGTTCAGTACCAATCTCTTTCACAGGTTTCACAAACTCAGGTTTTTTCCCCCTGTCGGGTGACACTGCTTTTTTACGACCCATGAAGCATTTCGTTTTGGCTCATTTGCATCAAATTTGAGGGGCACTCTACATGAACACAATAGTTTTAATGTGCAGTGAAGGATAACAAAGTATTGTATTAATGCAAAGTGCCCCTCAAAGTCGAGAATAAGAAACCAGTGAATGAATTAGGAGGGGCTTAAGGAGGCTTGAAAATAGTTTTTGAAATGGCATACACTAAGAAAAAATGGCCTGGCAAAACTTTATCTGGTTAATGTATGACAGGAAGTAGACCCAAAAGACCAAATACCATAAAGTAAAGATTGGAATAAAATTGAAAATATGACGTGACGTTGCTATGACAACTGTTGTAAATATATTGGGTTTCCTGTGTAGATAATTGGGACCCTTGTGATGTCATCAATAGAACACTTTAAATGTGCGCGAAGTTTTTCATTCAAAAAATCATAACTCAAAAACTGCACGATAAAAATTGTTTAAAGTGGGCTTATTTTAACTTCATGATCCAATCTTTGATTTGAAAGAAAAAGAAAAAATTATGTAAGAGGAAATTCTTAAAAATCAATGAAGTTTATTTTAGGATGTTCCCTCTTACAGAATTTTTAAATTTTTTCTTAGCACTTACGAAACCCCAAAATAAAAATCGCATGCAAAGTTTTACCGTCCAGTTTTTAAGCTACTTTAGTTTAAATACGATATTTTTTTTGGGACAAAATTTTATGATTTTAATTTATGATTTTGTATAACGTCATTAAGAGCGCGCGCACGAAAATCGTTTCGAGCCTCCTTAAATATAAGTTTCGTCGGGTTTTCTAAATTAATTTTAAATGTAATGAACGCAATTTACGTTAATTCTTGGTATTTGCGAGCCATTATAAATGTTTTGGTGGGATTTCAAAGGGTTTTACCATATTTTTTCTACTTCATACAAGCATAAGATGCAGCACTTGGCTTGGGCTGCCTATGGTGTATCTTGATCTCAAGATAGCTCAGTGATAGTACATTTCAGTTACAGTAAGAGATTTACATATAACCTTTACCATTTTAGAAGATAAAGAGAAAGACTCATTATTAAATCATTACATCGACAAATAATTAAAAGAATGCATGATGTTCCGTCTTCTATAGCTCATCATCATCAGTCGAAGTGAATTGCATTCCCGTGAGATTTTCTAGAAATAACGTTATTTTCCCAGTGGGAAATACTCTAGCTCCACTTTCGACATCTTTTCTTGCTCAGAGAATAGTTTCGAAGATTGCTTTTCTGTTTTGGACTCCGCTCCCACGGACTTCCAACGTTAAAATCAAACAGGCTACTCATATTAATTGGGAGAAACCTTCACTTAAAATTGTCAAGTCAGACATGTTAATCTTGAATTATTATAGCTGATTCGCACGGCTTTTCCTTCATATTTCATTTTATTTGTACACCGTGTATATTCTTTTGTAAAACTGTAGAACACATTACCTGCTATTGAGACTAACAAAAGAGACCTCGAAATGGGAGTGTTTCCTCTTACTGTGAACTTATCAAGCATGTCTCGACTTGGCTGGTAGCGTATTAGCACCTTCCACACTAATGCATTTTCGAAACGCTTCGTATTTTGGGTTGGGCTGAGTTTTCAAATGTCTCCACTTTGGACAGCGTTCTCGGGCCCTTTTACTGTACACGTGAAGCAAAAACGTATCAAACCATATGCCGTGTGCGTTTTCGCTTTATAGTGTGGACGGAGTCTCGAATTATTATGTCATTTTGCATCCCATTGTTTCATCAATTCAATCAACGTAGCTTCTTCAATAGACCTCTTTAGCTTGGGCGTAATGTTTACCCATTTCAGACCACGTGTCATCCTCTTGGGAATAAGATTC
>JAADYU020069347.1:0-14821 GCA_011763375.2 Heteractis magnifica
TAGTTTGAATGTGAGATTTTTGGGGACAAAATTTTTATTTTGCAAGTTCAAATGATTTTGAATACGTCATTAAGAGCACACGCACGAAAACCGTTTCAAGCCTCCTTAAGGTGGTCTTCTAAAAATTTACAAATTCCAAAAGCAAGAACTGACTATTTCAGAAATAGTTTTGCTTTTACTGAAGCCTGGCTTTGGAATTCTCTGCCTCAGTCATTAAAAGAAGAGCGATCCTTAAAAGTATTTAAAAAGAAAATAAAAAACTACAAGTTTTGGACTGACAACAACTAAAATTTAATTGTTTGGTTTAGTTTTATCAGATATATTTAATTAATTAATTATCTTACTCCAATTGTACATTCATATATTCAATGTAACATTTGTATATTGTGTATAATTATCATTTGTTGATATAGTTTTATACGGCCTCTAGGTAGAGCAACATTGAGTTTTTTTATCTTAATATTTGATAGAGTTACTGTGTTTAAATAAAGATTATTATTATTATTATTATTATTATTATTATCCATCCAACCACCCAACCATCCATCCATCCAGCCTCCCATCCATCCAACCAACCACCCAACCATCCATCCAACCACCCAACCATCCAACTTTCCATCCAACCACCCATCCATAACTTGAATAGCCAAATGGATATTGACTTAGAACATGTAGCTTCTTCAGGCTCTGTGCCAACAAACTCACATTGAATGCTGTTGCAGTCAAACCGGATGTTCCTTTGACTACAACACTGCAACACTGTGTCACAACAATATGTTTTACTTTTGCAGTTTGCTTTGATCAATTTGCAAACTTCACAAGCAATTTGCAATTTTGTTTAGCAGTTTGTGAGAATGGTACGAGAGCTTGCTCAGCAACTTGTATCAATTGTTATTTAGAAGACTGAGTTTGCAAATTGATCAAAGCAAACTGCAAACATAAAACACAATGTCACAGCGCAATGTTGCAGTGTTGTAGTCAAAGGAACATTCAGTTTGACTGTAAGTCAGATTTTATGTTAATTGATTCTCGCCAAAGAATTTCTTCTTTAGATGAGACAGACTTGTGTCCAGCTGTAGACGGTACTGTGTTAAAATGAACTAAAGAAAGAAAATGTCTCAGCGTCTATATTGATGAAAATCTGACTTGGCGTTCTAATGTTGAGCGTGTTAAAAAGAAAATTGCATTGTAACCTAAGCACGTTGAAGAAAATTAAGCCAATTTTAAGTAGGCCCTATCTAATCAAAATCTATAAGACTATAATTGAGCCTTACTTTAACTATTGCTGTTTAGTTTGGGACAGTATCGATGAAACTTTAACTAACAAGTCACAAAAATTACAAAATCTTGCAGCCTGTATAATAATGGGTGCACCTTATTTAAGCGTACAGACAAGCCAAATTTTCATTGAACTAAAATGGACACCTTTAAATGAACAAAGACTGCAACAAAAAGCCATTGTGATGTTCAAAATCGTTAATGATATCATCCCATCTTATTTAAAAGATGTTTTCCAATCAGATTGGTACCAATCATACAACTTAAAAATTTACAAATTCCAAAAGCAAGAACTGACTATTTCAGAAATAGTTTTGCTTTTACTGGAGCCTGGCTTTGGAATTCTCTGCCTCAGTCATTAAAAGAAGAGCGATCCTTAAAAGTATTTATTATAAAAAGAAAATAAAAAAACTACAAGTTTTGCACTGACAACAACTAAAATTTAATTGTTTGTTTTAGTTTTATCAGATATATTTAATTAATTATCTTACTCCAATTGTACATTCATATATTCAATGTAACATTTGTACATTTTGTATAATTATCATTTGTTGATATAGTTTTATACGGCCTCTAGGTAGAGCAACATTGAGTTTTTTTATCTTAACATTGATAGAGTTACCATGTTTAAATAAAGATTATTATTATTATTATTATTATTATTATTGTTAATATCCATCCAGTCTCCCATCCAACCATCCATCCAGCCTCCCATCCACCCTCCCATCCACCCTCCCATCCATCCATCCATCCATCCACTCACCCATCCACCCACCCAACCAACCATCCATCCAACCATCCATCCACCAAGTCATTCATCCATGTCTCTTTAAGCATGCATTTACTTATTTGACCTTTTGTTTTCTAACTTGTTTATCTGTACACTAAAGGTTGTGTTGAAGTTGCTGAGAGGCAAAAACAAGGTACTGTGCATGTTTAGCTTTTACCACCTTTAGGTGCCGTGCATAAGTAGTACCATAACCACAAACAATCATTAGTTTATAATTAGTTGTCTATGAATGATGTTGTAGAGATTTAGCAATACTGAGTTTTAAAACAGTCACTACCTTTTATTCATTCTTTGTGGATTTTTTCCAGGAAAAGTACAATATTACCATGACACCTCTGAATTTCAAGCTGGAAATAAAAAAGTTCCTGTACAACAAACCCATAGAAAGGGAAGTGGCTTCTCAAGACCAAAAAAGGCAAATCCAAGTAAATGATGAATAGCAAAGGTAGATAATCAGTCTATTTTCTTATTAAGTGTTAGGAAAATGTAGCTATACTATTATTAATCCACTGCTTTCAAGAGATCTAGGGCTTGACTTTTTGAGAAGTCTTTAAAAAGATGATTTTACTACCCCTCCCCTCCCCCACCCCACCCCCCCCCCCCAAATACAAAACTTCAAAATAATTTAAAAATATGTCATTTCCTATTTGCAACTGAATGCCAAAAAAATCCTGTGTTTGTATGTATTTGATAATTCACTACATTTATTCATGGAAAATCTAACTATAATTGATCTTTTTATATTACAATCTTTTCATTCCATATTTCATGCATTTTCGTGCATCCCATCTTGAGTGGTCAATTTAATGCATATTCATGCAACCAAAAATGCACTCAATTATAAATTAGTAACTCCAGGATGAGATTATATGAATGAAGTAGAAAATGCATTTTTCTTTAGTTAGTGAATTATTTTTCATGAGCGTGAATATTCATCCTAAAACAGTATAAAGTTCCCTGTTACACCATTTATCAGTAGTAACATGCATATTATGAATTAACTAATGGAAATTTTAAATCTGAGTGACAATCATATTTTTCCTAGACAAGTTAAAAGAAATCTATTTTGTCTTTGAAATAAATCAACTTCATGTATCAACTTAATATAAGAAAGGGTTTGCAGGAATACATTCTTTGTATATTCATTTGATTATGTGTAGTTCCCAGAAATGTACCTTGTATATTATATAATGTTAGTGTGTATTAACAAGTCAACTATTATCATGACAAGTTTTCTCATATACCTGAGGTAGGTAGCTTTTGCCACCCAGGGGCAGATCCAGGGGTGGTGAAGGGGGTGGCTAGCCACCCCCCTTTTTGGAATGGATAAGCTTGAAATTATACTTTGGATGCCAGTCAATGGAGCATTTTTGCCATCCACTGGTGCACATTGAGTCAAAAAAAGTGTTCACAGGAAAATCATATGAGTGTGACAAGAAAATATATACCTAATAAAGAAAAAGAATAAAAAAAATGATGTCATGTGGGTAAAAGGTTTTATATTCATAATTTCAGCAATCAGCCACCCCCCACTTAAAAAAACCTGGATCCACCACTGCCACCTCAACCCTCTTGTGCATAATATAGGTGTCTTTAAATCTAACTTTATTAGTTCTTTTTCAACTATTTATATGGAATTGACTTACTTTCCATTAAGTTAAAAATCATTCTATAACTGTAGCTGCAACATATTTACAAAGGACTGTTCAAATTTCTACTCCAAAGCCTTGATCCTATGTCATGGTTCATACAACCTTGAAAAGTCCTTGAATTTCATTGTCTGTCTTGAAAAGTCCTTGAATTCAAACTTTTCCTTGAAAAGTCCTTGAATATTATTATTGAATATAAGTCCTTGAAAATAGAAATAGTCCTTGGATTTTATGGATTTAACAAATTTCACAATTATTCTAACAAAGATTTTATACAGAGTTTTAGTTTTCAGTTTTTCTGTCAGTTTTCATCCTTAAATCCAATGGTGCTTATAATCTCATTTTCATGTTGCAAAAGTAATGCGGGGTGGGCCAAGCATGTGCTTTGGTTATCTTTGTTTCTTGTGAATTAGCGGTCAATAAAACAATCTTTACAGCTTAAAATAAGCCCTAAAAGATTGCTGACATGTAATGGGAACACAAAATTGAACAGAAACACTGCTTAAGATGGAGATAATCTATGTTGCTGTCCTTGAAAATTTAACATTTTCCCTTGAAAAGTCCTTAATTTTTTTACTTGACAAAGTTGTACGAACCATGGAATGTGTTGTTTGACCAGTGGAACAATCCACGTAAAGTGAACAATTACAAACAATTACAAACTTGATCGAAACTTGAGCCTATATTTCAATTTTCTTGATAGATATACAGTCAATGTCATTAACGTTGTCTACCGAAAAAAGACACTCAGACTACGAGAAATATCACGTGATACCTAAAAAAACTCAAAGTGCATATAAGCCCTACAGGATCTCTTCCTGATTCGAAAGAACTTTCATAATAAACAAGAATGGCGTTATCCGTTTGTTGATATCTCTTTTCGTTGCAGAGATATCCAATATGCAAATTAGAAATTGATGATGTCATCAGAGGTAGCTAGTTAAAAGTCATATCATAAAATAAGGAATATCTTCTTAAAAAATAGTCCGATGTGATTGAAACTTCATACATTTGTGGTACTTGACTAGACAGTTTTTATGGTGTGTTTGATGATGTTACAATGGAAACACTCTAGGGTCCAGGCTCTTTTTTTTTATTATTCCCTGTTAACCGTTAATAATACTACAGTTTGAATTTGAATTTTTATCTTTTTAAAGAATAAGCAAATGATTCATGAGACATTTCTTGTAGTCTAAATGTCTTTTTTCGGTGGACAACATTCATGATGTTGACTGTATAATATATGTAATATCTATATATTTAATGGTTAACATAGTTGACTCCTATTTTTCCTGATATTTTACTTGTGATATCTGTTATGCCTGATGGAACATTTTTAGATATTGTATATGACGCTTTCTAAAGTGTCTATCTTTGGTTTGAAAATGCTGTTTCAATATTACATGTAGTTCAGTGCATCCTAATCAAATCACTTTTGAATTAGTGTGGAGGGTCTTAGCTACTTCATAATCCACTCTTAGACTATCAAATTACATTATTTTCTATTTACCTCTTTCCATACATGTACGTATTTGCTGGTTAAAAACAAAGCACTCAATGGAAAGCGCAAGGTACAAATTTGAATAATCGATTGAATGCTTTGTGAATGCTTTGCTGGTTAATTCCCACTCAATTTCCGAAGTCTCGTTCAAATACTTACCGGTAGTCCCCTAAGCAGACCCTGATCTTGCTTGCACGCGCTAAATTAAAGAGAATCATGGGTAACTCCGGGAAAGTGCACGGCTTTTTTAGAGGTAGTTTTGCATGTGTCAGAGGAACACGATTGCACGTGTATCAGTTCTTACAATTTGAAGGGGAGTCACTGGGAGTCCCAATCATAAATGGTGCACCTCCCCCTCCCCACAAATCAAAACATCCTGGTACACCCTCCCCTCAAAAAAAAAATCCTGGATTGGCCTCTGCTGGGTAAATGGGAAATGAAAGGGAAATAAGTAGAGAAGAGCTCAGACATGCCAATATTCCTTTCATTCAAGAAATCAAGTTTTAACAATAGCAATCATTAACAAAATATTACACGTTTTGGAAGGATAGTTTAATACAGGAATTGCCAGTGTTATTGATATGTACTTGATATAAAGGCGTTTCATTGTCTTATTATTTAAAATGATATTTGATAAATGTGTGTTAAAAATTTTTATAAAACAACTGCGATATAACGCGCGCTCTGATTGGCTTATAACCGTGTGATATAAGAGCATGGAAACATAGTTTCCGTAGTGGAAGCATATTATTTTATTTTATAAAAGCTTTAAAAAACGCTTTTTCATGTTCTATGCTGTTTTGTCAATACGGGATATTGGAAAAAACTCGGAAAGCGTTAGAATCTCCTACGGCTCGTGATCCTAAAACTTTTCTCGTGTTTTTTCCAACTTCCCACGTGTTGATATAACAGCATAGAACATTGAAAAGCGTTTTATAAAGCTTAAGTAATTTATCAAAGTGAGCAAAAATCAAAATAAAAGATAAAGAATTTTTAAGGCCGCTTGAATCCTTTTTATGCTGCCTGTGGACTTGCGTTCATTTCTAAACTCGTGGAAGCCTATTTGCTGGTAGTTCGATCAATCACGTCGTATTTTGTTAAAGCTTTTTAAATGTTTTACTCAAACATGCCTTTTGTTTTCATTTGTCCTTCCATCTCCCCTCCTCTACCTTGCGTTCTTTCCCTTTCCCATGCTTCAATTGAATGACATGTAGCCCCAAAATCTAACCGGAAGTTCCACCTTGATGTCTTTACTCCTGGATCCAGCTTTCCTATCTCCTATCATGATCATGCAACGAGCTCTAGAGCCTACATCTAACTGGCATCTACACAAGAATACCTCCTAACATGTATTCCTAGACTCTCCTCTCCTCTCCATTATTTTGCTTTCTGCTGAGTTTTTGAGTCTATTTAATCAGATATACTGATCATATTTGATTTAGTGCGTAGAGGACCCCACGTAAAGGTCCTAAAAGTTTCCGCAAAGGTCTCCTATAGCGAATTACAGCTCAGAGCTCTGTTCTGAACTCCCGTAGAGCTTTGGGTATTTGAGATTGAAGTAATAATCGTAAGGGCTGAGGTAGACCGGTTATATTTGGGCCTAGGACATTCAGTCCTTGTAAAACCTGTTGGCTCGAGTCTCGGTGGCAAGGGCAAGTTCTTCTCAGGCCTAAATAATATTATGTACAGTTTTGGCCCAAAAAGGCAAGCAAGAGTAGCATAACTACAGAATATATACAAGAAAGATGTCAATGCAGCTCGATATACACCGTTCGTTCCATAATAGGTCGGTACATACACCGCACTGGATATGCAAAGCGTTACCATGGTGAAGGCAATGAACTTTGCTTCGTTGTAGTTCTCAGGGATCTTTCGCACAAGGAAGGCCTGATAGGTGCATAGTATGGTCAGTCCCGCGTGATACGTGGCCCACACAGCAAAACCAACGCCTGATCTCTCAGAACACTCAAGAGTCACAAGATGATCAGGACCGGAATGAGGAATACTCACAACCTCGAATGGGGAGATCAAAATCCACACAGATGCAACGCCGTAGCTTAACAAGACACAAATCACGACAAAAGTGAGCTGCCATTTGTTGCTTGCGAAGTATGTCCTCCCTGTTCTCATCGTCTTCAGACTGAATATTCTTGAGATTCGGTTTGTTTTTGAAAGCAAGGAACCAATCACTGTTGAGATACCGGTACTCGCGAAGAAGGGACGCAGCTGGCATAGAATCGAACTGGGTGGTATTATGACGACTAGAGCATTAGTTAAATTCCATGCAATACCGAATAAGATTACGTAAGACAACTCTTTGCTGGACGCGCGAACCACCGCACTTTGTCTTTTGACGACAAATACAATGAAAGTCCCTAAAATTGACAGGGTCCCCAACGCGTAAGCCCCAACCACGGCAAGACCAATCGTGGTCCTGATGACTACAGTGGGCTCGATCACGTCACAAAATGTTTTCTCCTGATTGGCTAATGTACCGGGAGGGCACGTCCTACATGAGGTCAATCCAGATCTGTTGGTAATTGAGTTGCCTTGACAACGAAAGCACGTCCAGCAACATTTAGGGAATTGTTGGCCTGAAGTCTTTCTGTACCCAGCCTTGCAATGCGCACTACAAGAGGAATTGAGATTAAAGTTACGGAACGGATTCGAAGAGTCGTTAAAATTTTCTGAAAATCGTACACCTTGGAGTGAGTTCCATTCTCCCATAGTTCGAAATATCGCCCGATTGTTCGCTGTTTGGTTTTCAATGAATGTTATCAGGTAGTTGCTTTTAGCACTCCCATTAGCATCGAAGGAAATGTAATTCCCCGTGGGCGATTCAAATGACACATTCCTGATAAAATCATACACACGATGCTGATCAATTTGGGTTATATTTTCCTTGCAGCCTTCGCGAGTACATCTTAATATTGCGTTCAAGCCGTGCGCAACGGCGTACACTGCGTCGATGGCTGTCGTTGTGTAGGGAGAAAACTCGATTCGATCAGTATCATGCTGCACAATGATCTTTTCATACATTGATAGCCAAGGATTTCTGTGCTTCCGCTCTTGAGTTATATTCAAATAATAATCCTTAAAGGGCTGGTAACTCTTAGCAACAGGAGAAGTTGCTATCCAGTATTGGAGCATGTCTTCGTTTCCTTTTAAGACTCGGTAGGACTGTGCAAAAGCATCAGAACCTATCCAAATCCTATCCCTAAGCTTTTCGGCTTTAGCCGTGTTAATGAAGTACTCGGCATCGTTGAGTTCAGCAAATAAAACAATTACTCTTGCCTTCGGTTGAGCGTGAAGCCTCCTTATAATCCTCTGAAGATCACGTTTAGGAGTGCTTGTCGTAAATAATCCGTCAACCGCAATACATATAGAAAAGTCGGCCAACTCACTAATGGTAGATTTGAATGCGTCAATGCCGGAACGCCCGTATTCCGTATCCGAAGCAACCGCCGCCACAAAATTCCACTTAAACGTTTTGATTATACCAACAACGGCCTGCGCTTGAAGTGTGTCCGAAGGCACTGTCCTTAAAAAGTACTTAAACCTTGTTTGATCCTCTAGGAGTCGACTTGTGGAAGCATAGCTGACAACTGGGACATAGAATAGACCAGCAAGACTTGAAACGGCCATCGTTATACCACTGTACGCAGCTCCCACGATGGCGACGGTCTTTCCGTTGGGTTTAGGCCTAGTTCGCGCCATCAAGTATCGTCCACTTAAACCTTGGCCTTGCTTATAGGCTTCTTGTACGAAACTCAGTTGGAGAGTTTCCCGAATCGCATAGTCAACACTGTTACAGGTATCTCTGATGTCCACACCAAGGGTTACTCCAGGAAGAATATCAGGATCTTTGTTGATCATATCCACCGCGTAAAGAATAGCCTCTGCGTGCTGTAACCCGCGAAAGTTGAAGTATCCTTTACAGTTTCCTCTTCGCTCGGGAAAAATGTCTTTTTTAGCTACTTTGGTGTCCTTAGCTCCTCGCGGGTAATGTATGGGTGAAAGGCCAGCGATGATGATATCTCCGATGGTTCCAATAGTGTACGAATCGTACGTTTTTTCGGAGATAACATTTGTAACTAAGCCAATCGCTGTAATGATGAACAGAAGACCACAAAACATACCTGAGATTTTTCTCATTTCTGTCGTGGCTTCCTGACGATGCGATTGACTTTTCAATGTGTTCCTTAGGGTTTTATTGTGACTCCCGTTTTCCGGCCACGGACCGATTTATCTGCTCTTCCTCTTACATTTGAATAGCTTTACCGACTGTTTGCGCAAGGAAGACGGATTACGAAACGCACTACGGACTAAAAGATCACGGAGAATACTGCACAATCACGAATCTTCACGAAGACTATCTCATCCTCTTTGTCCAAAACCCAAAGCCGGTCGAAAATGAGATCGACTGTACTCGCCGCCTTATTTGCGATTATGTGACTGACAGATGAAGATTAAAAAAAGCCAGTGATGAACTTTTAATGAGATGTTTTCCGCTACTTCCTTGGATAATAATTGGATGTGCTCGTTTGGAAAGTGGCTTCCTGTCAGGTATCGAACCTGTCAGTAAATAGCACCAAAATGAGCTGAATCGAAATGAGCTGTTTATCTTTCTTGTTTACTCTCCCTCACATTCACACATTCAGTTTGGGATTTCTCTTTCAATATTTATTTTTATCTGTGCGCATTTTCCGTCAAGATTATAATTTTAAAGTTAGTGTGAAATTCGAGGTTCATTCAAACTGAATTGCTTATTGGTTTTATAGAGCCGGCTGAGAACTAAAGAAACATACCAGGTGCAGCTCAAAGGACTGAATATGAAATCAAAAGTTTTTGCCTTCTAGCCGTTCTAGTCCGTTGGGCCATGCTCAATTCATTCATCAATCCATCTCCTAGTTCTCATTCAAGGGAAACAGGAAGACGTTCATATCAATAGCAAACGAAGCTTAAAATAGTATGTCGCTTCAGAATCGCTAGTAAAATTGCTTTTCCATTTATAACTACATGAACTGCCCAAGGGTTTTCCGGCAAGCAGCCTTTACAAGCCATAAATTGTGTACAAAAGTTGTAATCGGTACCCTAGAGGAACTGAAGGCAATTGTTTTGTATCTGCTTTTTCTTTCGCTCACTTCAGAATTTCTTTCACATTGTTGCGGGCAAGAGTCGCACGTTATCTGAACCTATGTACCTTGAAGCATCTGTATGCCTTAGTTCATCCTACGCTTGGACTTTTTATTTAGCCACATGGATTTGAATTTCACGTTTATATCACGCATCTAATAACGCAAGACTCACGTTTGGAACTAAAGGCGCCTAAGATCAGTCTTTGTATGCCTTGTTTCACATCTTGGGCGTGGTCATTTATTCATCAGTCGATCATGCATCTAATAACGCAAGGCTTACCGGCTATCAAAACGTGAGCCCTACAGCTTCTGTCATGTACTTGTTTTCATATCCTGTGCTTGGTCTAATATTCATATCAATAATTATTGAAGTCTTATCCGGCATAACACACCTGATAAGACAGGATAGCAAGCACACTCATATCAATAAACTTTCTTAGTACTGCAATTTTTGACTTGATTTTGTTGTTGTCAGTTGTTGTTGTTGCTTCCACCGATGCTAACGATACTTTGTATGATAAAAGTTTTAGAATTGGGTTCTGTTTATTTGAATAGCTGATTGTTCCTTGGAAAAGGGAGATTACTGCCTTATGTTTCACCGGTCCTGATAACGGTGTTCTAGAATTTGCGGTAAAGTGCATGCGTGGAACACGTTCGCCATGGGACCAAATATACTGCCAAAGTTGTTGTTGTAAGTCATTTGGGAGAACAATACGAATATGAAACTGGCCAATTGAGCTACGCTCTAGATTTTTCTTGACGAATTCTGCGTTTTTGCCAAAAATTCTTCTCGATTCCTGACGTGCCTATATGTATATATATATATATATATATATATGTTGAGCCCATCAAACAATTGTTTTGGCTTTGATGCCTGGTCCCTAGAAATTCCCTTTATGTTCTCATTATTCACGTAAGCATCAACTTCACTTTCTTTACCTCATTTAGTAAGCCTTGTAGTGGGTACTCGGACAAAACAGCTTCAGATAGTCTGACAAGGGCTCACGCACAAACTGGGGCAACCTTTCTAAATTTCTTTAACAAATATTATAGACGCGCATAAATTACGTTAGTTTCCCAACAGCTAGTTTACTGCACGGGCATGGTACGGTATGACCAGTGGTCCAGGAGAATAGCTATGATCTATTTATAGCCCTCTTTTCAGCCATCCTATTGTCGCTTCACTCAGCTTCTTGTCACGCTGAAAATGGAAATGGCGCAAAAGCAACAAGCAGCTGGTCTTTTCTTTTTAAATCTCCCAGATAAGATCGAATATCCGACCGTGCACTAATATAGTTTGACAGACTAGATAAGAATGGCTCTTTAGCTTAAGGCACTTCTTTTGATTCAATTGTTTTTGTGAGTTCCCTGCTGTCATGAAGGCCAGTTGTATTTACGAGAAGAAATTAAAAGCAAATTGCGGTCAAGACATTTAATTCAGCACCCGGGAGCATAAATCTTCTGAATAATGACTAAGAGGATATATACCTATTTCAAACTAAGGCTGTCAGAGCCAAAGACGATAGGAGATAGGCCATTCCAAGATCTAGGAATAGCTGGAATGACTTGTGTTTCTGCCTCTTATTCTTGTCAAGAACATGGAGCTTAGTTGAGATTTTCAGTGTTCTTTGTAGTCGACGAAACCATTTCAAAGGCCTCGATTATTTGTGTTTACTTGTATGCCCATAATTCCTTTCCGTCTTGGAATGACCTATCGCCTATTGCCTATCTCCTTTGGCTCCGACAACCTTTTTTGAAATAGGTGTATAAAGATGAGAAAGAGGAGAGAGTCATCATCAATATCAAGCATCACCATCATCATCATCATCATCACCATCATCATCATCATCATCACCATCATCATCATCACCACCACCACTACCACCATCATTGCCACCACCATCGTCATCATCACTTTTTATATCATCAATATCATTATCGTCATCATCACCTGTCCCCATCATCAATGTCATCATCATCATCAATATCATCATCATCACAATCACCACGTGACCACCACCACCACATCACCATCATCACCACATCACTACTACCACCATCACTATTTACAGCATCAATATCATCATCATCATCACGTATCCCCATCATTATCAATGCCATCGTCATCATCATCCACATCATTGCGATCTATCATTACCATCATCATATATCATCAACATCTACTACAGCAATAACATTATCATCACTATACTAATAACACTATATTCTATGTTCCTATTTTTAAACCCTTATTTTTCTGAGCAGAAAGTTAAGGTGGCTCCCACCTAACTGGGAGCAGATATTGAAACTTTTTAACTCGCTTGCATTTAGACTCTTCCGAGCCGGTTTGATTTTTATGTATAATGTAGTCCATTTATTCTAGATTATGATGGTGTTGATAACGTTTTAAATTATTCACTTATTTAGCCGCTATATTCGATTTTGAAACTCTTATAATTTCCTTCTTTTTAAAATATCTCGAAATCTGTCCGTACGATTTTTTTTGAAATTTTCAGAAATCTTATGTTAACTATATATTGTGCTTGTTGACGAAGTTTGAGAGGAATCTCTTGGGCCAGAAAAAAGATATAACACTAAGGTTAAAAAACACGGTGAAAAACGCAACAAAAACAACTGCAAACAAGCTGCACAGAAGAACAACTATTTGCGTTAAAGCTGCAATTTTAGGTGTCCCAAATGCTCGAGTATTCATAAATATACAGGAAAAATTTCAGGTTTATAAGTTATAATCTGTAGATGTAACGGCAGCAAGAATACAGGGTGATTTAGGCCCCAAAATTAATGATTTGCGAAAAAGTGCGGTTTTCCCATTTTCTTAGAATCTGTTCCAGAGAATTTTTTTAAATTCACCACACTTCAAGTAAACTGTCTTACTTCGACATTTTGGAAACTTTTTGGGCATTATGAAATTCACCGATATCGAGCACAGCACAGTATCGATTCCTTGGCCGTAGAAGCCGAGATGAGAATATAATTTATTCTTGTTTACATCGAAACCCACGCACGTGCGTTATAAAAACATATCGTTTTATTTTAAAAAACACTTTTTTCATGTTTTATGGTGTTTTATCGACATTTGGGATATGGCTCGTAATCCTAAAACTTTTCTCGTGTTTTCCCAACATCCATATAACAAGGAAAAGCGTTTTATAAAGCTTAAATATTTCATGGTTTAATCCCATGCGCAAGGATCCAAAAAACAAGCCGTTGCACCTGTCTTGTGGCCATTTCCTTGACATGGACTGAAATTTCTGTTAAGGTCGCATTTTACCTCTACTATATAGAAATTACTTTGAACCTTGGAATGACACCAGCGTAGCCGGGCACTGATGGAAGAACGTCTCTTGACATATCGTAAAACATGGCTTGCAGTAATCGAGTGCTTTCGTAAGGTCGACAAGGACCACTTTCTCTTGCCAAGAAACAATCTGGCTGTTTTGCGATGACCACAGAATCACAAAATAAGCAGCAGAAAACTCACCTTTTAGTAGTGAACGAGTACAATTCCTGGTCAATCCAGGCTTACAGTCGCTTACAGTAAAAATACATAACAAGTCTAAAATCTAAAATCTAAAAATCAACCAGGGAGACTACCCCCTAACAAAGAAAGAAAACAAAAGAAAAGAAAACAAACGAACAAAATAAAACAAATGACAAAAAAGAACAGAAATACGAAAACGCAAAACAAAACCAAGGAGAAACAAATAAAATAAAACAGCAGAAACTCTTTAACGTACGCCAGGAAGTTCAAATTATCATATTTTTTAGTTTTCTTTGAACTGATTACTAACACCTAAAATATCTCCTCAAATACTCCCCTTTATTCTTTGTTTGTCTTTGACCTTTTCATTATCACAAACAAGTGAAGATATGAATAAACATGTTAGGTTTTGAAAATACAAGCTGAGGTGCCAGAAAACCTCCTGCCCGGCGCCGAAGACATGGTATAAATTGTATGAATTATTACACAATGAAACTTCTCAATATTTAGTTTTGTTATTTCTGATCTTTTTTTCCAAGTAGGATATGATTATCGATTAGAAAGCAGAACGACGATTGATGAATGAATGAATGATTCAATACTTCGTCTACGTTTATATTTTAATTTCCAAGCTTTCGGCTCATCGAGCCATCATCATTGATAGTTATGATACCTACATACAAAGAAACGTTAAAGATGTAATTCTCTCTGTTCTAAGGGACTTATCATTAATTAGCGGGGGGAGGGGGTGCATTTCATTTTACTATGATGATTTTTTCACCCCCTCCCCACGGTGGAGACCAAAAAATGTGCCCACACCAAAACACTTGCAAATTTTGATATCCCTCACCTTGTGAGGTACACAAAAAATGATGACCCTTCCCTTACTTATCCATTTGAATTTTTAAAATATGGTTATGCTATCATAAAAACTAAATTACAAAAGATTAAAGACTTCAATAA
>JAADYU020069458.1:0-13390 GCA_011763375.2 Heteractis magnifica
TTTTTCTTTTTTCTTTCTTTTCCTCCAGCACACTCCCAGGCATAACGCAAAACAGTCCCCTAGGGTCTAGGGTTAGGGTACCAGGGTTAGGCATTGAAAATTAGATTTTTTTTTTTTTTAAAGAAGGCTTTCAGTTAAGAAATCCCTCCAAGGATACTTCTTGTAGCTGTTTTCTGAAGGTTGTGAGCACGTTATGATTGATGGGGTGTTTATCATAGAACAGGGTTGCAGAGAGATTGGTCTTGAGCACATTTCCCACAAATTCCAAAAAATGTAAAATTATTAGAAACCATTTCGTGCCATAAAAAAATAACAGCAATCTAAACCTGCTTTGTTCTTTATCACACACACACACATTTTTAGTCATTATTTATCACTTGATGGTGGGGGTCGGGGGATTTTCAATGTGAAACCATAAAAATTATCTGATCCCCCTATTTTTAAACAAATTTACTGACAAATGTATATGATCCCACCTTAATGTCTGTCGTTGTTTTGCTCACATTCCTGTGGTCCCCCCCTTAAATCCTCTGACGCCACCCAGGCCATAAATAATGACTGGTCCCTAACATCTTGGATCTAACATCTTGCCACACGCATTGAAAAATAATCAAGTTCACCATCAGGACCTCTAGCATTCTCCAATTTACTGACACTTTGGTTCCAACAATTAATTAATCCAATAACGTGGCCCAGTTGGAGACCTCCTGCAAACTGCCAGATTGTATCTGATATTTAGTTACAGGAACATGGATGGTCATTTCATTTTCCAGCTTGTCTAAACAACTCATATCTGACATGCCATTCATTGTACTGATCAGCATTTTCGTACCTTGCTAAACTTTTTGATATTTTATTAACTGTAAAAGGAGAGTGTTGCTTCTAAAAAGTACTAGGTAAAAAAATACTAGTACCCCTTTACCAACTAATGGCCTTGCATGCCATTTTATTTACTGGAATTTTAGCCAACTCTAAGTAGTTATTTAGACAATTCAATGCATCAGAGGTATTACATACATACTTATATCAGTACAAGGTTAAAAGGTTAATTTGAGATATGTATGTTTGTGGCATTTTTTACCTCAAAAAAAACAACACTGAGAAACTGTTGGAATATCAAATCTTTCTGAGCATTTAATTCTCCTTCCTTCCTTCAAAAAAAGATTTTTAAATATTTCTGATGAACTGTATGTCATCATTTTTTGGCCACAACTTGTTTTGCTGTCTGATTGGTTGATTACCATGGGAAAATAAGATTCCTAATGACAGAATGATTGCATGACCACTTGTGCATGGCATGTGCATCATAGGTAGATTTTCCTTTTATATTCTTGCAGTGTAATTCTATCAGTTTTTCTTTCTTGCTGTAAAAATTTGTTAGGTCAGATTCTAAACCTTCATTTTGAAATAAAAGCATGAATAATTCCATTTAAAAAATCTCTTTATTCATGTGTGTAATCTTTGTAGCACTTTCGCACTAATTGGGGGCACTATCACTCACACACACTACCACTACATTAACAACTCTCAGCTCGCATGTTGATTTTTACAGAGGGACGAAAACCAGAGAACCATGGAGCAAATTTAACCAATTTAAACACTTTTTTTGGTGTTAAAACACCTAACCCAATAACAAGTCATGACTTGGTAGTTATTAAACAAATAACTGGTTTTTATTATTACAGTTTTTTTCACCAAAACATATAAAAATAAAAAGCTCTGTATGAATGTTGATTATGAAAGCCAAAGTAAATAAGTCAGCAAAATAAAAAGCATTACTACAGCAGTTATTAACACAATATAGGTAAAGCCAATTCATTGAAAGTTATAAAATGTAAAGCACTCTCATTTCACTTATGGAATCATACAATAGTCTATGTAAACAGCTATACAATAAGACCTTTTCAGCTTGGGCCTGTTTTCCTATTTCAGGTCACATCATTTCACTGTTTTTTCTCTTTGGTTAATAATAACACTTGAGAAGATACATCATAATTATATGGATGAGCCTTAAAAAAACAATATTGTTATTTCTAAGACAGTTTTGAAATGGAAAACAATTATCAGCTGAAAAGGTTTCGAAGAGTATCTACATATGGAATGCCATGGAAATGCTTTGACTGACATCCACCAAAATCCTGGATCATCTTTGTTGTGATGGCACATTTTATGATTCCATGGAAGTGCAAGATATTGAAAATGAGGGTCTAAGTATTGCCTATTGCAACAGCAAATGTTACAAAAATACATTTAGAAATAACTGTATAACAAAAATGTCTACAAAATGCTCTGTAATAGCTAGTGATATTATTAAGTAAACGTATAACCATTAAACGACATTAATTTTATCATAGCATTCACATTATTGCTATATTTTTAACATCATGCCATGCAAGTTATGCTCTTATGAAGAGCATATAAGGCTGACATTATGCAAGTTACCATGCCAACTCATTCCCACAACAAATAGGAAACTGGTCCATAGTTATGATTAACAGTAGAGAAATGTTGCATCATCAACTCAGTGGGATGATTTCTGCTGTTTACTTCCAAGGTAATGCAGCTCAGACAATACAGTTTTCATGCACAACAATTCAAGGGAAAACTCATCCTTGATAGACCATGTTTGTGGAAAAGAGACTATAATGGCAGCCTGTCAAGGCTTTGGTCTGATTTGCCAGTATATGAGGGCTTTAAGAATGTGATATTAGTACAATGACAAATAACCATCCCCTTGACTTGCATATTTTCAGCCTTAGGAAACATATCTAAAAGATACATAATAGTATAATGCTTTGCTAAATGCAAAAAGGTAGGGATATATATTTACAGGTGAAAAATTTTCCTTATTGGAGATGTGATTGTATAAATGTTCTAAATTAAAACATGCAACATTTTGAACATCTGGGAAACAAAGTTAGTACCAAATTATTACAAAACATAGCTTATTACTAACTCTTAGAAACTTTGTTGGAAATTTTCAGTAACGTCTTTGATTAACTTTACAAATTGTCAAACTCTGTCCAAGATTATGATGAAAACTATTGAACAGGCTAACGTCAGAAGTGTTGGTCAAATGGTTTGGAAAATCCCTTAAATCAATGGCATAAGAAGCTACTAGCAAAAGGTGTTTCTAGAGAATAAAAATTTATGGGCAGAGACTGAGCTTCTTTGCACATTTTTTGGATTGCCAAACAGCTATAAAAACCCTATTATTTGAAAACTTTTTACAGGTTACTAACAACCATGTCATCAAAAAGCCTAAAAAAATAGTAATATGTTTCCTTGACTGACAAATTGAGCCTTGATTGAAATCGAACTATTAAAGCTTGGGTGTAATGTTATCCTACTCCAGGCTGCATATCATCCCTTTAAGTAATATTTCTTGTTTTGCCATAATGCTTGCAAAGTTATATCAAGATGGATGTGCCTTAAACACAGAATCTTATTCCCAAAGTAATATTCTTTATTTGAGGTGGGAAAACATTACACCCAACCTGAATGGGTCCATTGCAGTATCTAATACTTAAAATGAAAGAGTTCAATTCAAAAACTGTCAGATGCAAGACTATAATGTTGATATAATAAAAAATACATAAATTGAATTGTGGCCAGCACAAGATAAGAATGCAGCGTGTTATGCTTCCAGCTCTGATCTCACCTTTCTCATGTGGCAGCCATGTTGACTAAACAAAACGTTTTTGCCTGGCAAGCCTCGTCAAGCACTTTAGAAGGAGTCTAGCTGGGCATAAACAAAGGCTTTTATTTTCATGGAAATAAATAAGGCTGCAGCATGAGAAAGGTCTGTTTAGCTCTAGCATAAACACAAGAAAAAGCAGGAAAAGAAAGAATGCATTACTAGGAGATGCAGCAGGGAACAGTCACTTCTCTTGGATACGGTACTTCTAGTAATCCCACGGCTATTAATGTTTCAACTCATAAACTGCTGTCAGTTTAACTAAACTTCCTAACTGGAGAAACAATATTTTGATAAGACGGACACATGGGATCCAAATCGCTATTAAACCCTTGACAGAATTCAAGCAAAAACACTTTAGCAGAAATTGATGGCTTTGAGGAAAGCTCAAAATTATAAAATTATATGAAATAATTATCCATTTATCAAAAATAGTGGGTGCTCGTCATGACAACTTTTGAAACATGTTGCCATAGCAACTATCAATATGAATTTGTGCTAATTTTTGTTCCCTTTGTCTAGAAGCTAATAAACTCAGTGCACCTATGTACAAAACTCACTCATGTAAGTTGCCAATAACGTAAAACTACCATTTAAGTTCTGTAACTAACATACCGGTATTTATCTGCTTACCATGCACGAATATATTAATCCAACTTCTTGCAGTCTAAATGCAGCTATTACAATTTTAGCAAAACCTATGGCTTGTTTCAATAGCTTTTTTAGATATACTCCACTGTAGGCTATGTTGGATTATATTTTGTACGCACTACCCCAAAGAAAACACTTTTTGTTCTACCTTTGAGGTAAGTTGTTGTGTACATCATTATTATATAAAGTATTTCTGTACTAATGGCCACTCTAGTGACCACAGCAGGGCAATGACCAACTGTGCAGAGTTGCTCTCTGCATGACCAGGTAGCAAAAGATGGAATCTATCTTGTCTGTGAGGTATACTTTTACGTCACCTCTTGCAAACCCTTCTTCTTGAAAGGGTGGTCATCTTTTAGGAATACTGAAATGGTAAAAAAAGTGTTGTCCTTAATTCTGTTTTCTGTTATAGCAGTTTTCTTACAATAGTGTGTTACAAGAATGTATTTTATGTAACTGGTTTCAACAAACACATGCAGGAAAATTTTAAAAAAATTTTATCTTAATAATTCAATGTAAAACCTAGACTGAACTATTAAATTCCTAGTTTTCACATTTCAGATTTCATGTCATTCCCTTGAGTATCATTTTGTTGCTTTTTTGGTAATGCTAGAGAAGATATACTCATGGATGGAACTCAAATGCAGACTCTTACTTTTATGAGAAAAACATGATGTTTACAATGGGAAAAAATTATGTCAAAATAAAAAGCTCTGAAATTTTG
Organism: Heteractis magnifica; assembly: GCA_011763375.2. Lineage (NCBI taxonomy): Eukaryota > Metazoa > Cnidaria > Anthozoa > Actiniaria > Stichodactylidae > Heteractis > Heteractis magnifica. The sequence continues at coordinate 5,073 of JAADYU020069458.1, forward strand.
CAGACTGTGCTGTTGGTAAATAGTCTTAAAGTTGGTAAAGCAAAGTCAACAGTGTAAACCATTAGAAAACTACCTTATCCCTCTTTTTCATTTTCTTTTTCTTCTTCTTCGAAAAGCAACTGTGTCAGCTTATCCACACTGGATTCTTTTGGATTTTCGTCCAGTATTTTTAGGATCTTGGCGGCATCATTTGGAAAGACCTCAAATAAAGCATCATATGCTTTCACTCTTTCCTCCTCTAATGATGCTTCACTTCTTTCACTAGGGCCATCGGTAACTTCTGCGTCTGTAGGACAAGACCTTGTCCTATAGTATCCTTTCCCTTGTCCACCACTGAAGTTATTTGGATAGTGTGGATGGTAGTGTTGGTTCGTACGATAAGGATACTGTGGGTGGCTATATTGCCCATGAGGTTGTTGATACGATGCCACTCCCCAGTGAGCTGCTGGATGAACAGGTTGTACTGGTCGATATGAGGGCTGGTATCCTGCACATGCACCATACAATTCTTCTGGCATTACCATCCCACGTGCAATGTCAGGAGGTGGAGCCATGTTTGGGTGTGCTGGATAAATCTGTTGACCATAATGACCACTTCCCCCTGGTAGTGAAGGATACCCTTCATAGCCATCAGACATAACAGGTGGTAGGCTACCCCTGCGGCTTAACGATCTGCTGTAGTGTTCCTGCATGCCATTTACATCATGGTAAGGCTGTGGTTGTGGCAATGGATCAGATGCTGGCCTTTGACTTTGGTTCGAATGATTATTTCTCAGCGTAGGAGGAAACAGGCGAGCCATGTTGTTGTACATATCCACCTGAGGTATTGGGAGGGGCTTTGCTTGACGTGGGGGTGGAATTTCTGTGGGTGGTGGTGGGAGAGGCTTTGTTAATAAATAGGCTGGCATGTCCGGCAGAGGTGGAAGGGGTCTCCCTGGCCTCTGAGTGCAGGAATCTCTGTATGAAGCAGATCTTGTGTTAGTCTCCCCATAGGGAATAGCTGGAGGAGTCAAGAAGACTTTTTCAGATAACTGAATAGCTAATGCTGACATTTCAGCTTCAGTTCTAGAGTTTCTTTCTGGATGGAGATATTTACACCGGTTGCCATAGGTACATCGCCTGCCATAAGGACAAGCTTTGCCGCATCCTTTAAGAAGAAATTCATTCAAGGTAGGACCATAACGTCCAGCAGGATCATCTGGTGGCATAAACCTGTCATCCACAAAAGAATACATGAGAAGTCTTTGCTCTATCACTTTTTTCCACTCAGGACTTTCATTTTGAAGATCACGAAAATTATCATTAGAAACTATAATGCCGTCAGTTTGATGGGCCAGCCTGATAATAAATCTGTCATCATAACAAATTACACGCCGACCATTGATAGACCTGGATGGTGTCCACACCAGAATGTTGTCCTCTTCTAGCCGTGTTAGCACTTCTTGGTCAATAATTGGGCTTTCTGGTTTCGATGATTCTTTTCTCCATGATGGAACAAATACTTTGATGTCTCGATGACCTCTTTCTATGAAGTAGTCTACAGCAATTCCAATGCCACGGCATGAGAACACTTTCTGATTACCATGACTAAAAAAATTAAAAAATCAAATCAATGATGACTTTGGCACTAAATCTGGTTTTCATTTCAAACTTGTTACCAATTAGAAAGAATTTACAGCATGACACACAAAAGTATTGACCACTTTTAAAGTATTCACACAGTTTTATGCATTTTTTTTTTTCTGCCAAACAAGCTTTTACATGCCTTATTTGGTAATGTGGCAGTTTAATGTACAAAAGCCTGTGCATAAAGTATACAAATATATTAAAAGGGTCATAATGTAAATAATTATAATAATAAGAAGTTTATTTCTGCTCTAAATTTATTATTTCCTGCTCTTAAAAGGTTTCATACTGCACCAATCAAAATATATAGAAAATGTCAGCCTATGAGTTTTTGAAATGTGCCTCATAGATTTCCTAACAATAAACCTATATACAAGCAAGCCTTTTATTGGTAGATCTTATTCATGCATAGAGAGCTTTGGACGTGATTGAAGGGGTGTAATTGCAGCACATCTTGAATAGAAAAGCCATTTAAAAGTTGTAGTACATGTGCATGCACTCAACCATTTAATACGCACGTATCATCCAATCAAAAGCATATACCTTTTTTACTATCCAATGGCTTTCTCTCTTGTCCAATCAAAAAACACAAGCACAATTCCAACCAATCACTCTAAGCTTGGACAGAAAAGTCATTTGATAGTCAAGGTGCTGTTTACAAAGTTTACTTCAATAGCACTTGAAACATGAGTACTTGATCAAAATCTCTTTCATTTGGGTATGATAAAAATGAAATCAAGTCAGACAAAATTATGCTGCAAAGTCTGTATGACAAATCTTGGATGTCAAGAGAAAATCCTACATAAACATTAAAACTGTCCAAAAAGTCACTTTTAATCAAGACAAACAGAAGTTATTTTTATACTAAGTATCTTAATTTAGATAAATGATTGACACAGGAGATTTTGTTAACGCGATTACTCAAGGTTTAACCAATTACTCGTTTTTCCATCCCTTATGCTTGGCTCTTGTTTACACAGCTTGGTGTACCGAAACAACAAGAATAAGTGTGTGTCTTGCCTCAGGGCATAAGACAAAGGCTTCTAAGAGCCTACAACTCCATTAACAATAGTTCATTACTTAACCACTATGCCGTAGTGTCTCCCTTCAAAACTTCAATCACGTCCAAAACTTTCTAGGCATGAGTAAAATCTTCCCAAAAAAAGGCTTCTTTGTGTATCAGTTTATCGTTAGGAAATCTATAAGGCTCATTTGGGAAAACCAAACAATGTATTTTTTAAATGCACGATATATTTTATCATTTATGGAGTAAATCGTAGCATTGACGATTAATATAACGCTAAACTCGAGTGAATTTTCACAGCCGTAAGATGAATTGAAAAAAGCTTGCTTAAAAGCGGACCGGATGTTTGGGTTTGCGAACAAATAGCCTTGAGAACAGAAACAAGTCATGACTGATATATCTGAAGTAAGCTAGACAAAGCGGATTTCCCGAACTCTTATCAACAATATCTCATCCAACTCTACGAATAGTCTTAACAAAACATGTAGTTTAGGTAAGCTTTTGTAATCTATACCAAGGACAGTCAGACATACCACAAGATCCAGTAGAGGTCAGAAGTTATTTGGGAATCAGAACTAGGAATTTAGAGAAGAAACGTCCAACTTCTGTCTTCAACTGCGGGCTTATTCGTGACTATGAACAGAAAAGAACTAAAGACTAATGATGAAGCGGTCATTTCAACCATCATAGGGGAGATTTTTAGACAGTTTTCGTTTGGGAAAATTACAAATCGAAGCAAAACTTATTTAGGCAAACATAATCAGTTTTTCTATAGAGGACGTTTTCCGCAAATCGGTAGAAATAAGTTTGATTTGGTAATACAACTTAACTTGTATTGGAATGAAGTTGATTTTAATTAGATATTCGAATGCCGAAATATAACACGAATTTCAGAGTTGAACATGAATGAATTCGTAAGAATTTTTAAAAAATCGGCTAGTTTTTAAAGATTAGAATAATTAATAAGGTTTAATACAAAAACAAGCAAAGAAAACTAGTTTTCTCTTAGTAGTGTGATTATCTTTTGATGATTATTGATTGTGCTGATACAGCATTTTGCACTTGTACACGTGTTCACGATACATTTCAAAACATAGTGTTGATTTCAAGAAATAAACAAGAATTCCACGACAATGCCCGTGCAATCGACAAGAAATAACTTAAAACGATAATCTATCGACTGAATATCTTAGTTTAGAGCGCTTTTATGTTAAGGCTTCAGTAATACTTTGGTAGCATAAGCTAAAGCGCTAAACCATGCTGTGAATGCGACAGCGTAATTGCCTTTTGGCGGGTATCAAGACGAACAAACAGTAATTACCCGCAAATTTAAACAATTTTTTTAGTCGCAGAAAGGTTCTAATGGAATAAGCTTTGATTTAGGAAGATCTTACCTCATAGCAACGTTGCTTCCATCGATGACGATGGCACGAAACGTGTTTGGATCGCTGTTAACAACAGGAGGGGAAGAAAGCGGCCTCTCCAGCGATGATCCTTCTTCAATCTGCTTGGCCGAGTTTTGCGCTTTTATAAGCTCCAACAAAAGCTTGTTATTATCAGCTTCAGGTCCTAATTTCGATAAGGCTAATGATACCTCGGACTCTGAATACCTTAATTTTCGCGCAAAGTCCCTCAACGATTCCCCTCCATCCAATTTTGCTGATTCGAGTTGATCGTGTTCTTCGCGAGTTTGGGATTCCGCTAAGGAATCTTCTGTCGTTGCTCTGTCTGATCCGTCCACTATACTCGTACTCATCGTTACTTTATTACATGGCTCTTCCTTGTCGTTAATATTAAGTGCTTTTTCATTATTTTCAGAGTCTTTAACTTCGCCACATCGGGGACTACAACGAGATTCCTTTACAGAAGGTTCGTTTGTCTTCGAAGGTTTTTTGCACGTTTCCCGTCTTTTCCAGACAACCTCTGTCTCCATATTATCCCTTTTTTCTGTAGTTTTAGCCGAATCTTCTTCTGAGACCTGGTTATAGTCTTTAGGCCCATTATTGATGTGGGATTTCATTTGATCTAAACTTGAAGAAGCAAGAGCAACCGCCATCTTTGTCCCGCAAATTTCCAGAAAACCCTCGGAGTCGACGGCTAAATAAGCCAACGTCTTTTTCTCGATTTCGTCGACAATATTCGTCGATCCTCGTTCCTCAAAAAGGTCGCAAACTGGAAAATCAACGCGGCACCGGACCTCCGGGTTGCATACACTGATAATATATTCCTACAAAAACAAAAACAAAGGTGATCAAACAGTTTTTTCGCGCGGTCCAACTTTAGTACAGAAAACATGAATTGTATTGTACAAGCTAAAGAATGTAATAGAACAGCTTTAAACAATCCACCTTAGCCTGGTCCAGGAGTTCGGGATTTTTTTCGCACACTACACGGATCCACTGGAAAGATTCGTATTTTTCTAAGCTCGTGAAGTCCGAATCCACGTCGCTAGCCTCATTTGTCTGACAAGATAGAATTTGGAAATCCACATCGAATAACTGTTTAACCCGAGTTTCCAAAAGTGATTTCAAGTCGCGGGTATTTGTCTTCAGAACGAATTCCTTAGAAGCAGGTGAAATGATTTCTTGAAGCACCATTTTAAATATAGAAACTGCTAGTCGTAGTTAGCTCATCGTGTATTGATTTAAGGTATAGTGCATACCAGAACAATATCACTGAGAGCCCACGTAGGGTGCGGTATTATATGGCTAGAGGTCGTGACGTCATTCATAACTAGATTTCCCGTCAAACGTTGTACGAAAATAACAATGTAAAATGATTGAATATAATTACACAGACAAAATCCAACTGCGATACGATAAAACTCTAATCTCTATTCAAACTCTCGATGTTTATTTGATTTCGAACGTTTTCGAATGCTTTTTTGAAATCTTCTTGTTGCGCCGGAAGCCATGTCAATGCTTTAGACACATGCCAATCATTTTAGTGACCCAAATAAGGGTTAAGAGCAAATATTTTCGAATCGTCACTAAATTAGTGGTTTATAACGAAAATTATGTTCCTTAGAAAATTAATTAGGGTGGTTAACCCAGGAAAAGACACAAAATTAAGATTTCATATCGAATTATCTACTTTAAATTCCATATAACCCCAATTATATCCCTGCGTTTTGGTTTGCTGTGTGGATCAAAAGCTTTGCCGAGAGCAGCTAAACCTGATTTGCTGTTAGCGCTCTTAACATCCCGTCTGAGGATCGACATGAATTTCCTTTTTAGCTTTACGACTAATCAATACGTTTGTTCATATCTTCCAAGAAGGAAGCCAAACTTCTTCAGCAAAGGAAGCATTAACATTGTGTTTTTTTTGAAGGTGGTTTTCTGAATTCAAAAAACTCGGACATTGAAACATTGCAAAAACTCTTCCAGTCGGCATTACAGATAATGAGTCGATAATGAGGGAATTCAGGAACCAAAAACCCGGTATTATTTGCAAGTTAACACAATTAGGAAGCATACTTAGATATTTAGCGCAGATTGGTAAGATATTTGTTGAGATTGAAGGAGTTTATTATGATAAAAATGCTTATGAATATAATAATGATAAAGTAGGTTTCATTTAGGTCTCTCTGCATGCCTTGCCGAAAACCATTTTGTTAAAAAATTAATTAACCCATTTCGCGCGCGTAAAAAAATTTCCAGAATAAACAACACTACCTAACTACCCAAACACACGTTAACTTATTGGTACATTAATCTCACCTTAACAACCTAAAACAAAACAAGAAAATGCAAACAAATTAAATAGTTCAAGCATTTCAAAGAAAATGGCTAAACTAAACTTTCTGAACTACTTACTCAACTCCAACAGAAAATCCTAAGATTTCAGATAATTTTAAAAGTTTTTATATATGTTCAAGTACTTACTAATGGTCCAAAAACTCTGTACACAGAATACGTGTTTAGAGAGATTCATGGCTACGGTTCGTCCGGTGACCTGTGAAAAACTCGCACAGCAGTTGAAATGATTCATTCGAAGTCTTGTGACCCATTTTATTTACTGCTGTAAGCGCGTGAGCGTAGCTTGAGGGCGTTTTGGGATTCTTTATCATACAAATCGTTGTTCACGCTTGAGGAGGCCGAAAACAGTTGTTCTGATTGAATGTTTTTTAGCTTCTAACCACGCAACGAATGATTATTTTGCTGGAGGCGTTGCAAAGATACTAAGAAATGGCATTGTATGCTTAGTCAAGGCTTGGCCGGAACAGCTGAAGGTTACGCTTACGACTCGAGAATTCATATATCATTAATTCATTATTTATGTAAACAGGTCGATTTTCAATGAATTCAAAGTTCAAAAACGTGGCAAACTGATTCGAGCTGGTCACTTTGCTAACAATTCAAGTCACATCGTTTTGCAATTAAAGTTAGACTGCAGAATCACGTCAACAAGAATTCGCAGGGAAACACTATAGTTCAGACACCAAACCGTTCACACTATCACAAGGAAATGCTTTGGCCCAGCAAGAAACGAGCCAAGAACAATGTTTACAAAGTGCTCATAGAGAATAACATACTTAAAGGAACTTGACATGCTGGAACGCACAACTATATTGACCAAATTTGTATGACGAAACATGGCCAGTGACCTCACTTACCCACGGCCGGTGTGTCAAGCTCTCACCCAAGCGCGTGGTAGATAGAACCTGAACTACAGGTGTGAAGATGAGAGCTCTAGAATAAAAGTAAAGCGCGTAAAAGCAGTGTGTATAGTAAGGGTGAAAGAGTTAGATAAGCTTGGAATTTAATAATTTTGCATGTGTATTATTCAGCCCTGGTTTTTGCTGTGCTTTTGACTAAGGTTTAATCCGCTACATGCCACTCCATGCAATTCCTCTAACTACAGTGTAAACTAGATTTTGTTTGCGATCCTAGAGACGACTTGAATTGGCGAAAGCAAACTTGCCAAAACCGAGAACTGAGCAACAGGTTTACTCGAACTGCGTTTATTCGCAAGTATAACATCTCGTGTTAACCGTGTGAGCTTTATTTTCTTGCTGTCTGCCCAAGCGCGCTAGAAACGGAAGACAATAACTCGAACTGAATCCGGCTAACGATGCTGAACCGATGACACTCCGTTGCCAACAGGAAAAAGAAATTGAATCTATAATCAATATTTCTACTTCCTATTCTAACGATAAGTATAATCCATTATTAGTTATTACTTTTTATTGTCATTAACGAAATGTAAGTTTCGTACCCAGTTTGAAAGCTCGACTCGAATGTTAATGTTCTACCAGTTAGATCACATGACTATTTCGTTAAAGTTGATTTTGCAATAATTGCGAGATAAATTGATATACTTATTTATTATAGAAATGATTTTAAAAAATAAGTCTAAACCCGAATTGATATGATACTATGAAATAAAGTATCACGCAGGGAAACGGGTGGATTGACGAAGACTTTTCCTCATATAGGCGTGGCCTGTTTTCTCTGAGCCAAATGACCAGTTAACCAGTCCGAAACGTCTGTAAAGTTTAAGCATCTTTTTCTCTACACAGGTTTAGTCTAAACCCGAATTGATATGATACTATGAAATAAAGTATCACGCAGGGAAACGGGTGGATTGATGAAGACTTTTCCTCATATAGGCGTGGCCTGTTTTCTCTGAGCCAAATGACCAGTTAACCAGTCCGAAACGTCTGTAA
>JAADYU020069569.1:0-14803 GCA_011763375.2 Heteractis magnifica
GAGAAGATGCTGGATTTTTCGCACTTCCTAGCTTGCGCCTAACAAATTTATGTAACGGGTTGCCTGTGGAATTGCTAACACCTTACTGAGCGAGTGAGTGAGCGAGTGACACATTTGCATATTCAGAGTCCTCACAATAACTCGTTTCTACGAACAAAATATCTTTTCATGAGTCTTATGCATGTATCAGCGGCTTTCCCAAGGGGTCAATCCCTGGCCTGACCAGGGGCATTGTAAAAGGTCAGAAACAATCTTGATGATTTTCCCCAGGGGTGGGGGAGTCATCATTTTCAAAGTCTCCTGGTTAGGGTTTTCCATGACCTACAATCTCCCATCATTTTGCAGGAAACCAGTTTCATCATATCCCCCACCCCAACTTCTCAACCATAAAACAAAGTTGAGCATTTTTCTGGCCCCAGGGGCAATGTTTGCATCCAACCCCCTATATTCTTCCACCTATCTCCATGGTTAGCCCAGGGGTCGAACCCTCAGGAAAGCTGCATTAGTCACCTTTGCAGTCATCATTAACTAAGGTCAGAGAGAGTTTAGGACCAGCATTAAGGAGGCTCTTATACCTATTTCCTAGGCACCCCTTAGTCATTGCTAAGTAAAGCAGAAAATTCCATTTTGCAAATTGTTATTTTTGACATCATGAGCTATAACTATGGTAGAGTTTACCACTGTGCATGCACAGAACTACAAATTACAATTTCATAGTGAAATCCTTGGAATAATATTTTTCAATATCTCCTAGTCTTTAAAGTTTAAGCATGGACTTTACTCTATGTTAAGCATTTGGAAAGAGATTTAGATTTGAAATTTTCCAAATTTCCAAATGGCTTAGTAGCCTGGTCTTTACACTGTTTTCAAAAATAATGCTTTAATAATTTTGTTCCAGTTCTATGTCAGCTATCATTTTGCTTATTTTTGGGTCAAATTGACCAAATGCACATCTGTTTTCTAATTTTTTATGAAATGTGATGTCATAAATTACGTAGAGTAATAACAAATCATCGCACCAATCAGAAAACCATCCATATCACAAATTTGTTTTATGTATGAAGTCAAAAACTGAGAAACCATCTCAGAGAATAAAATCAATAAAATCCCTTCTGCAGCAATTGTGGCTGGTAAATAGGTAAGACCCTCCTTAATGATGGTTGTAAAGTAGACTAATCTTTATTTGTTCACTAGTGGTACATTTAGTTCCTCAATAACATCATCTTATGGACCTTACCTTTTCCTTGTAAGCTGTCTTTATCCTCTTTAGTTGTAAACCAAGCTTGATTAACACCTTCTTCACGAGTCTCAATAGGGGTGGCATTGGGTAGGAGTGTTGGTTCATGACTCATTTGTCCAGTAAGTGAGGATAGAGCTTGAGGAAGGTTGAGAGGGTCAACTTGACATGCCTGAGAGATGGATGAAAGAACTTGTTCCTGGGTGATGGCTGATGCATCTAGTGATTGTGATGAATCATCCTAGAATCAATAAAATAGAATTGTACTTGTAAGTTTAAAACATAAGGGAGCAATCCATTATTACATGGCAGGGGGGAAATGGTTTTATGGGGGAAAAATAACATTTTGTACCCTCAAAAAATACATATATTTTCTAATGCTCATTAATTTAAAAAGGCAACAACCAGTCTCGGAAACATATTTGTACCATGTGCTGTACTTTGAAACCCCAACAAAAATGACTCCACCCATTTTAGAGTCCTGGTATTTTGAAATATAACACTAGGACTTTCAAAGAAAAACATACATAACAAAGACAACCATGCATGAAACAATTTTAATTGTTAAAATGAGTTATAGAAACCTTTTCAAAACCTTGATCATCACTGAAGTTCTAAGGAGATTTCAAAATCCTTAGAAAATTTCAAATGCTGAGGCGCAGATGAGAAGAAAATATAAGTTGTATAATTAGTTCACAGTTAAATTTACCAGAGTTTGGACAGCAGTGTATCCTTCATTTCCAGGTTGTTCAATGTGAACAGCCTTTGCCTCAGATCCTGTAATATGCATTATATCTTCATGTTTTCGCTTGACACCACCACCACCCTCTACAAATAAAAAACACAAATTTGCAAATTATTCAATAGTAGTCTACTAGATTGCTTACATGTAGTTTTAGCTCCCTTCCTCCCCACTTTCAAGGGGCATATGCCCCCTGCTACTGCTGCAATACAAACATAGACATTAGAGTAGTTTCCATGTAACAGATTAAACACAGAAAGAGTATTTCATCCAATATCCAAACATTAAGAAGTAGGTTGAAAGAATGAGTTTTTTTTTGACTGACATCAAGATATTTGGATAGAGGATGAAGCACTCTTTCAAGTGTTTGATATAGCTTCTCAAACCATGAATTTATTCTATGAGAAAATCAAAGTGAAAGCTGGCCAAATTTTTTATGCTAATTAAGATCACATATCTATATGATCTTAATTACTATGTTCTCTTCATATTGATTATCCATGCGTTTGAGAAATGACAGTGCCAAGTCATGGCACATGTCACTGCCATTGTACGGAAGTGATGACAGCCACTTGGCTAATCTGAACACTCAATGCAAGATCACTGGTCATCCAATGAAAATGCTTTGACATTGCAGTCCTCAATGGTCATGGAATCAACCTCTATACCAGACTTTCACACAGCCATACAAAACTGCTCTAGTATCCATTTATGATTAATTTTTTATGAAAATTTTTGTGTTTAATGTTGTAAAGTAGGCAGTATCTTATGAATAAACACAAGATGCAACATTGCTTGCAAGGGGGTTTTTAGGGGGATGTTACAGGAAGCAACTTCCTTATGACAACATCACAAAAGTTAAACTCATATCTACTTCTGCAACGCTGTCGGTGATGTTGTGAACATCAGTTGCACTGCAGGTGGACACGGGGCATGATTTCCCATGATTTCCCATGTTAAAATGCAATCAATATCACGCCGGGCAATATTTTGTCTTGTGTTCACACCTTTAGTTTACAAGTTCAATAGTTACAATATATTTCTTTTATTTCATTTGTGTGTGTGTGTGTGTGTGTTTAGAACTATGTGTAACAATAAGAGTGTCTTTTTTCCTGTCTTCTACCTGTTCTACCAAAAATTGGTGCGATTATGTAGGGAGAGAAATAAAATAAAATAATGAATATCAAAAATAATAAAAACTATTAAAGGCATTTCAGAGAATATGTATAAAAAGCAGTAACTTATAAATTAACATAATATTAAAATGCAACCACTGAAGTAATAAGTTCTTAATCCATCGAAATAAAAATTAAAACGCGTGGATTTTGAGTTTCAATGAGAAACAAAGCCATTTGTGTGAACTACATTAGCTTACAAATCCTTATTATCCATTCCTTGCTAACATATTTCAAATCTCAAATCTCTTAGAAATTAAACATTTTATTACCTAAATCAGACAGTGTAGTAACGTGGTCTTCAGAGAATTCCTCAGCGAATCCCAGATCATTTGACATTTCTTCCTGATCTGCCTCGATCTCTTTAGCATCAACTGTACAAGAACCGTCCCCGGGTATGCTTTCAACTGCGATCTCAGATTCCTCGCAATCTTCCTTCGTTTCGTCCATTGTTAGTAGTTAGATTAATTTCGTGGTCAGGAGTAGAATTCACTTCCTGTTAAAAACAAAAACAAATTCGAATTTCGAGCTCTACGTACGGGAACTTGAGTCTTGGTAAATGAACCAAAGCCCCGAATGTAGAAAGCCCCGGACGTAGACACGCCGACAGCTTCCACTTGATGACTCTTATTGATCCTCGATTTTCCCCTACTAAAACACCTCAAAATGACAAACAAAGCTCATATACCTCTTCTACAAGAATCAATGCAACGAAGAAGCTTACGAAATTTAAAATATGCGTTTCAATTTATGGTTTTTCAAGACATTATTTTAGCAAATCGCTTGATAATTTTAGTGAAGTGAAAGTCGCTTAGTTCAGGGTTTGGGCCCCCCGATGATACGCTGTCCAATGAACGGAAGTAAAAGAGTCACGTGGAAAACCTTTTTTTTGCTCTCTTTCTTTCTTTCTTTCTTTCTTTCTTTCTTCCTTTTTTATTTTGCTTCTTCTTACATGAAGCATTTCGTTGGTTGGCATCTGATCATGGAATTTTTTTTTCGCCGGCCAAAATGATATCACTTGATATCGTTTCGGTATTCCTCACATTAACAACATAAAACTTTCAGGAAAGTTCCGGGTTCCTCGTTTCGGTTCAAGACCCTACATCCGCAAAATATATTATACAACTCATTCACAATTTTTTTTATTGAGATCAATCACAGTATATTCATCATTCCCACCCTCAGGAAAAGAATCTATAATTTTCAGGAAAGTTTATAAGGTGCAGTGTTACAGTAAGCAATGTCTCGCAAGAAAATTGCAAGACAAGTTGCAAGGAAAATTGCCTAGTGTAACAGCACCTATAGGATATTTTATATATATCTATATAGTTTATTTTTGTCATTTTTATCCGTTTGAGTCACTTAAACCGAAAACAAAAACACTGAAATCAGAACTTGCGGAACTTGGGTTGCCTGCAGTTCTGACCAAAATACGCCCCTCCGGTCTGAGGCATTATACCCTGCTAGCAGAGGTCCCTTTTCGTTCTTTCTCTTTTGTTTTGCTTGTTGTTGTTTGTTTGTTTGTTTTTCGCTGTACTGGCTTTTTTGTTGTTCGCGATCGTTACGAAAGGTATCAGAGCAGATTTCGCATGACTGTGAACGGTCGCGGCACGGTCAGTGCCGTAAGCATACCTTGCCGCGACCGTGATGTTTTCTAGAATTTTGCCGTGCCTTGCGGCGCCTTGACCGCGACCGTGTTTTCACTGTCATATGAAGTCTGCTCTAAAAACTTTTCTAGGTGGCTGAACTGTCTTAATAGTAGGCTATTATTAGCCATGTAATTTTTTATCATTTAAAAAAAAAAAGGAATTGGTATCTATGTATCCCTTCTTTCTTTCCGATTGTTTTCACACAGCTATCCATCTTCCTTCCTTCCTTACTTCCTTTCTTCCTTTCTTTCTTTCTTTCTTTCTTTCTTTCTTTCTTTCTTTCTACTCTTATCTGACATCTTCTCAAACCCCATTACAGTTGTAAAGTACCTTATGTCTCGATCTCTCGTCCATGCTAACACAGGCTTCCCATTAGCAGCATAAACATTGGGCGCCATCTTGGTTTTGAGCTATGCATCATTTAGTCTTTTAGTCATAATTCAAAGACCGTTATATGTAAATCAAAAAGCTCTATTATTGTTCCTCTTACCCAAATACTCTTATTTGCCGGCATACAGCCTCAAAATGTTCAAACGTTGGCGCAAAAAGGAGGCAGAGCCTCAGAAACCAGACGAGGTGAGTTCGCTATCGCTTAGTATCGTATTAAGTTTACTTTACTTTTGAATCTTTTTTCTTACTTTTTTTAAATCATTCATTTTGCAGTCGACCATTCCCGATGAAGCATCGGTTAGTTCATTCATACTTCTTATTTTTTTGAATATTCCCAAAGTATTAAATAAATTTTTGTTATAAATAAAAAGACTTAACTTAAACAGTTAACAGGCTAAATACTATAAGCTATGTCACACGCGAAGTCCTATTAGTTAAAAATAATTCTCAAAATAATCCCAATATTATTATGTTATAAATTATAAAATCATTTTGGTATTATTTCTGCCATTATCAAATTATTTTCTGTTTGTTTATATAACTTTTTTATCGATTTATCTTATTCTTAATTATTGCTATTTTATTCATTATGGTTGATATTATTCATTCAGTCAAGCGTGTACAGTGAATTAATTAAATCATACCATGAATGCTCTGTTCGTTATTTTATGCAGCAGTTCTATAGTCTCTCTGAGTCAGCTCTGAATCTCTATATTCTTGGGATGCATGTCTTCCCACTGGATATTGAGAACAAAAAACATAATAACAAAAGAGGTCAAGACCCAGGGGGAGGGGCTACTCCCTTTGTCTAAGTGGTAGGGGTGATCAACAGTCCTTTTAGGTTAAAAATATTTCCTTGTGAATCTTTTAGGGGTTCCAACTCAAAAGTCAGTTTGTATGTAACGTGACTCTGTACGTACACCTTTTAGGGCCAATTGTTATTAATTCTCCTTTATTGAACAACATTAAAGGATGTACTAGAAAGATTTTATCAGTTACTGACTACTGTAAATGATATCACTGCAATCAGTTTTTCATCAGCTTAACAAATTTAATCTTCTTTTTTGACAAAGACATATATAGTTGTACCTTTTAGGGGTTGAAATCAACATGTCCCCATTTCAAGATCCACATGTTCAAATGAGTTTAATTTCATGCAGTTTGAAGTAATAGGTCAAACACAAGAAAGAGTGTTTCATCAGATATCCAAACACACAAGAGTGAGTTGAGAAAATAGGTGCAGCTGAGTTTTTATAACTGACTTCAAGTTTTATGGATAGAGGATGAAACTCTCTTTCATCAAAATAGAAAAGTCACACTTACTTAGGGATCATGTCCTTGCTTAATTAATACTTGTTAAATGTCACGCTTGTACATATATGTCCCAATTTGAAATTACTGGCATACCATAGTGAAAAAGCCTAGCTAATAAATGTTTTTTTAATATTAACAATCCAACAGGGGTTTATTTGTCCACTGTGCATGGTGGCTTTTGAGTCTGCAGATGCACTCCAGATTCACTTTGTTATGGCTCACAGTGAAGGTGAAAGTGCAAGTGGACAGACACCTGAAACCAAGGTATGTAGGGGTACAATTGGGGGGGAAGGGTGGGGGTAGTTTGTTTGAACCCCTCTAATCAATAACCTATGAAGGAATAACAATTGTAGCAAAGTGTTCACAGAGCCATATGTACATGTAATGTGTCATTTATGAATTTCTACTAGCAATGAATCATTTCAACTTGGCCATAACATTTCCACATTTTGGGCAAGCCTGCAAATTAGCACTGGTCATCAGACAGTAAATTTGAGGTTTTGACTGGCGAATGCTTAGTCTGGCTGGACACGATTGTTCTATGACTATCATATTTTAAAGTGGGAAAATTTTTTGTATCTTTCCTTTATATGCTAACTGTCCTAACTATGCTTTGTAACAAAATTGTGAGCAAAATAAACTTATATTGTATAGCAGCTGCATATTAGGTCAAACTTTGTCCCTGGCCTGACATGTGACAGGTTAAAAGAAAAAAGTATTTGCAGGCGTTAATTTTGGCCCATTTCCATTTATCATTCTTTTTTTTTTTCAGGATAAATTGAATTTCCCCATTCATTTTATTTTCCATTTGGCAATTCACAATTATTCCAACATTATGTCCAGGCTAAATGGGTCCAGATTTATTTGAATTCCCATTTTAATTTATTTTGTTTCCACATAATTTCACACTTTTAAATTAACATTCCATTCATGTATAATATTGATACCACAACATCAAATGGATGTATTATCCATCATACAGTAATTATCATTTTATTTTTATTAGGGTTTTGTGTGTCCTATATGCAGTAAGACCTTTAATATATCTAATGAGTTACAGTCTCATTTTGATACTGAACATGAACCAGATGAGGGGGTTATTAGTGTAAGTCATTAACAATATAATTATTAAACTTTGTTTATCATATGATGGCACAATAACCAATAAAAGGAAATCTGTAACACCATGAAATAAAGAGAAATATAATACTTAACTTCTTCTCTTTCTCTCTTTCTCTCTCTTTTTTTCATGGTGTTACAGATTTCCTTTTATTATATAAACTATAGTGTCTTACAAGGATTTCTACCACTGAGAAATTTCGTATCTCAGCGCACGTAAAAATACGATATTTTTCACATGTGAAAATATCAACCAATTGAAATTTTAGTATTCAGTGGTAGAAATCCTTGAAAACACTATAGTTTATATTATTAATAAACAGAAAAATACATGGACGCTTGGAGATATGAAATTTATCTTCTCGTGTTCAAATTTGATATCTCACTTGTTCGCTGCACTCACTCGTGCGATATCAAATTGAACACTCGAAGATAAATTCCATATCTCCGCACGCCCATGTATTATTCTCTATTTATTGGTTATTGTATTTATTACACACTGACGCAGTCTAGTTTACTCGCTAGTTTCCATTAATATGATGGCACACCTGGGTTTAAGTACTGGATTTATACAATCCAAATATCTGGAAATGTTTGCTAAAATAATTGAAGAAAACAGATTTATCTGAACAAAAACAGAGTAAACTGTCTTCTTATACTACACTGTAAATTGAATGTGGTCTAGTGCCTACAGTGGTGAATGAGACAATGACAGATCTAATTAAATGATGTGACTATCATGCAGTCATTGCTTTTAAAGGCTTTTTAGGTTACTAACACATGATTTTCTCATGTAAGGTACATCATTATTAAAGACTGATTAGTATTTAGCTGAGAATCATTATTCTCACTGGTAGAAGGGTGGGGGGGGGGGGAAGGAGATTATAAACTAATAAAACAAACAAACCACACTTAATACTTTACTAATAATAACTACTTACTAAACCACAACCCAACTGGTAGTTGTATTGACTCAGGATATGTGTTAGAATTTAAACAGTTTTTACTTTCTACTTTTTTCAGCCATCAAAAGCACCAGTGCAAGTCCAAGCTATAAACATAGCACCACAGCCTCATAGCACAACAAAAATATGGAATGAAGAACAAGGATCTCTGCTCTCCTTTGATGATGAAATGCCTGTTAGGAAAGAGTCTGAGGTGTCTCTCATCTCCAATCAAATGAAAGAAATTGAAGATAAGACGCAAGAAATTCTAAATCTACAGCAGGATTTGAATGATGTTAATGCATCTCTCAAGGTAAGGTAGTTCTACTGGCTTAAACTGTTGTGCTTATTGATTCTGATTCAGACTCCAATTTCTGATATTAGTGAAGAACAGTCTTTACAGTATGTCCATATGGAGTCTACTCTCTGCAAAATGAATTTGGTTAAGATGAAGTTAGCAGTGTTCAATACAGATACAGTGTATTTGCTTTTATCCTACACCATAGAAGATACAGCCAATCAGAATACAGGAAAGCTGTTGTATATTTGTCGGTATTCCACTCTTCCTTCCCATCATGCATTTGTATTTTCTATGGTGTGGGATAAAATAGTTATACAATGCTTTCTCGTGGCACACCATAGAATATCCCACTTGTCACTTGTATTTTCTTTGTATACACACTCGTCTAAAGGCTCGTGTGTACACACAGAAAATACATTAAGTGATGCGTAGGATATTCCATGGTATGCCACTCTAAAGTATTGTATAACTAGTATTTATTTAACAAGTTAAAGTTTAGCTATTCATCCAATCAGATGTTTTGGCTCTCTTAAGGTTTGGATAAATGGCACCACTGTGTCTTCTCTCTTTTTTTCTCCCTCTCTTAATTTTAAGCATGGCATCTTGTAATTTTATAGCTTAAATTGTATATATGTGTGCAAATAAACTCAAGTCAAGTCAAGTGTGCAATCAATTATAATAAAATTGTGCTGACATGTAACCATCTCTGCAATAGTTTTGTGTTGCAAAATTCATTGGGTGAACACATCTGCAACAGTGCTGATGACGGAAAGTGTTGTATTTTTTGTTGCATTGTTTTGTAGTGAAAGAATAAATTTTATGGTTTTCACGCGTAAACAGTTAGTTCCACTAAGCTCCACTAACTGTTTACATGCAAAAACCATAAAATTTATTCTTTCACTATGAACATCGCATGCAAAAGCCTCAAATCTAGCATTGCTTTGTAGCTAGAAAACTTGCTATTATATCTCACATCATCTGTATCACTTGTGTGCCTAGGCCTTTGTGTGTTAATCATGCTTCTCATAATCCAGCATCCAGTATGTTGCAAAGGGTAAAAATAAATTGATGGATGGAGGCAAAAAACACCTGATGTACATGTAAACAAGGACACAGAAACATCAGACATGATAAAATTATAATTATAACTGTTTATATGATTGTTTAACAGGAAGAAAAATGGTATTCAGCGGCACTGAAAGAGGAAGTAGAAAAAATCACAGGAGAGAAAAATGAACTGCAACAGAAATGTAAACAACTTGAAAAGGTACAGTATAGTATGTTTTACATTCTGTTAGTTGTCAGTGGATTGTAGGTTGGGTATCAGCAGACAAATATTTTTGGAGGGATGCATGTCACTGACTGTGCTACATTTTTATCAGGAGAAACAGGAAATGGAAGAGAAGTTTACCAAGAATTTGATGGAAGTGAAAGAAAATAATGTGAAATGTAAGTCTCCCCATTATTATAAATGCTACAAAAAGCAAAGAAAAAAAGGTATCATAATTTTCTTTCATGATCAACTTTGACAAAGCACTGTCAGAGCCATAGCATGGCATTGCATATCCACACCATGGTTTAAAACCATGGTGTGGATGTGCAATGCCATGCCATGGCTCTGACAGTGCTGTGTCAAAGTCGATCTTTTAAAAAAATATTATGAATCAAGGTACACAGTCTAAATTGGTAATGTGTGTGCTATTCTTGTTTTCACAGCAATGGCTGAATTTGCTCAACTAAAAGTAGAATTGGCAAAAGCAGTAGAACAACGTACAGGCAGTGAAAGTGAACAGAAGAGTACAGCTTTAAGAGAATCTCAGCTGGTTTGTATTGAAGAATAATTTGGAAAAAATATCTTGTTTCTGGATAGTTTAATAATTTTCTTTCATAAGAGACTGAGAGAGGGAGACTAGACTGAGTTTGAATTATAATTTTTTTATTACCACTAAAAAGGCTACACAGCAATGGAAGACAGAATTTGGTAATAAGTCTCTCCCTACCTCATCCCCCGATAGAAAAGAGTGGATGCATGCGTCAGCCTCTTTGATTAACAACACACAAACACCAATAAAAGCCACCTTCTGATCAGTCATTTTACTAATATTAACTAGGTCAACATGTAGATAATTGTCGTTGTTGCATCAGTAATTTTTCAGAGGGATGCTGACATTGCAACCTATTGAAAGTGAAACATTAATTTTTGTCTTACAATTCAACAGGCAACAGAAAATGCTGGCCTTAAAGCCAAACTTGAAGAAGAAAAGGCACGAATGAATTCATATGAAGAGGAGATCAGTAGACTTAAGGTCAGTGGAACAATGTAATTCTAATATTAAGAGTATAATTCTTAGAAAAAATGACTTATTGTATTGATTGCTTCTAGGAACAACTGGAGGACAGGAACAAACTGAATGAAAATCTGGAAAACCAGCTTTCCCAAAGGTAGTATAAATATAAAACCAGTATTCAAGAATTGATCTATTGATGATTTACTAGATATTTAGTGTGTACTTTAACTCTTTAATACATCAAATCCATCAATCATTGGATCCAGGATTTTTTTAAGGGGGGTGCACCTCCAGAATTTTCTGATGGGGATGCACCCCAAGGATTTTTTTATGGGGATGCACCTCAAGGATTTTTTTGAGGGGGGTACACATCCAGGATTTTCTGAGGGGGTGTACCATTTATGATCAGGATTCAAGTACCAATAATTGACTGCACCTCCCAGAATTCTACCTCTGTACATGATACAGACACTTTGATAATAAACCTGAAATTTCTCGAACAGTTAGCCTGCACAGAATGCCAACTACTGTTTTCTAATTAGACATTTTTTTCATTTATTCTTTGTAGACCTTCTGGCACTGAAATAGTTGATCTTCAAAATAAGGTCTCTAATCTACAACAGCACATCTCAAGTTTAAGACTTGAGAAAGATGAAGAACAGAAACAATGGCAGGAAAAGTATAATAACTCGCTACAACAGATTAACAAGTAAGTTTACTCACAGATGCTTAAAATCCTATTTTATGAATGGGTGAGGAAGGGGATCCTGGGTGCCAGAGGTCCTCTCACTCCTGTCCCTGGCAGGCAGTGCCAAAGCTTAGGAAATCCTATGACTGAGAAACACTGAAATGAGATAGAGAGCCTCAGAAACTCAGGGGGGAGGGCAGGGGGTGCAGAGGGGAATGTTTGGAGATTACCTGCCTTGATATTTCATAAGGGAAATAATCAATTTACAGTAGACTGTGAGCAGTTTCTCTATTTTTCTTGGTCACTGTCACATGGTACCTTCCCCCAGTGAAGCACATCAAAACATGGTAGGGATTAACTAGATAGATAGATATTGACCATGGTAAATATAGGGACTCACTCACAGTCTAGCCCAATCCTGATCAAAAGAAGTAACAATTTTAAGAATATTTTAGAACACAAATAACTTGTTGTGTTGTTTCCAGCCTGCAGATCAAAGTCAAGGAGTTGGAAGTCGAAAAGACCTCAAAAATTGAACAAATAGAAAGGTACTATCTGATGGCAAATTGTTTTGTTGTTGCTAAAGAACCATTTCTAGCACTTTTAGTGATTTTCATTTGCAATGTTTGTGCACAAGATCATTTTGGAATGTCCTGTGTCCTTTTGGTGACAACAAATTGAATTGTTTTGATATGCAGCTGTAGCTGTACAAATTTTGTATACATGTACTAATTATTATTATATGGCAAGGTAATTTCATGCACTGTTATTGGCCAGTTGGTGGTGCATAACTTATGGTACGGACCTTCAACCTTACCATCAACCTGTATTTTGTGCTCGCCTTGCCATACAATAAACATGTTATTAACCTCATTTGCTTGGTCCGTACATAAGTTATGGATCTTCGTTTTTTTCTCCCACTTTTTTATGGCTGGCCATACACTACGAGCTTGGGCCATAAGGCAGTGGAAAAAAGCTCAGTTTATAACTTACTGTATGGCCCTCCTGCTTAGTTGATAAGAGGTATTCATCAACCTGAAATCCAATTTTGATTAAGGACCCTGCTCATGCTTTTGATTCTGTTACTAAATACAATTCATGTTTATTTTAGTCTACAGACTGCTATCTCTGCATCGACAGACAGTAGAAAACAGACTCAGACACAAGCACAAGAACAGCAACAACAGATCATCTCGTTACAACATGACTTGAGCAAGGTATTGTACGTGTACCAACAAAGCTTGTGACGTCACTTTCTTTGTAGCAGGAACTTTAGATTTATCTCAGTGGATTTTCTTAAGAATTGGATCCAGAAATACGTTACAACTTAAAGGCTCTATAGACCCCTTGCAGCAATTCCCCAATCATTTAGGAGGGCAAATTCTCCTGATAGAATCAAAGACTGAAATTATTCCATTCACAGTTTTGTCCTCCAAATTGAACTGCTTTGGGAATTGCTGCAAGGGGTCTATAGAAAAATGGGGGGAAACCTCGTGATTATACTGTCTCTTTTTGGGTTGAGACAAGGAGAAAGAAATGGGCTTTTTATGGGCTGTTGGGAAAGATTTTCTTGAGAAATTTATTTCTGAATTCAGGCACAAGTCTTGCTGAAAGAGAAGGAGACATTCATTGAATATCTACAGAAACAACAAGAAGAAATGAAGAGTAAGCTACAGAATGAGGTAATGTAACAAACTCCTCTCCCAATGTTGTCACTTAAGCTTCTGATTAGGATAGGATGTGTTCTCAGATATGCATATTACTTCTTTTTCATCGGTTTTCTGTAATTGTGTAGCACCACCATGAAAATAGTCTTCATTTTTCATCGTCGTGGTCGCCGCCATCATAATCTTCATGATCACCCACCACCAAACCATAATCATCACCATCATCATTATCACCACCACCACCGCCGCTGCCTTCGTCGTCATTGTTGTCCTCGTCGTCGTCATCATCATCCTCGTCGTCATCACCACCACTACCACTGCCACCATCATGATAAACGTCATCGTCACCATCATCATTCTCATAATTATTCTCATCATCACCAGCGCCATCATAGTTGTCATCATAACCATCATCATTTTTGCCATTAACATCATCGTCATCGTATGTGTTTGCCATCATTCTCATCATCATTATCATCTTGTTGCAGGTGACAGACAAGGATGAAGCCAAACAACAAATAAGAAACCTTCAAAACCAACTAGAAGAAAATCAGAGGCAGCTGGAGAACAGGTGAATTGAATTGAAGAACACTCTATATCCTGCTAGCACTTGTTGTGTCTCAGAGCTCAGCGTGAACGTGTTTGTTGTTGTGCGCGATTTATGCATATAAAATTATTATGTCTAGTTAATATCTACGTACGTTTCCTATTTTTATCTCTTGTCCAGCGACGCAAGGCTCAAAGAATTAGAAGCACATTTATCCCAAAAGAAAGAAGATGTAGAGAGACTCCAGACAGAAAGAACTGATCTTATCGCTAAGGTGAGGGAATCACTTATCGTGAAGATTTCGTACTTGATAGTAGTCTGTTATTTCTTAAGAGAGAAAGTACTACCGCCAGTACTACTAAAAAATTTCTCAATGGCAGAAAAAATCACGAAGCAGCAGGCATGGCTAAGAGGTTTCCCAGTATAGCCTTTTAGTTTGAGGGGAAAAAACAACACTTTTGAGTTTGAAGACATGTTTCGGCAGTGCATCTGCCATCGTCAGTGTAAAGTGTATAGTATTCTCACAGTTTACTGTAATTTAGCTTTTCGTTTTACCTTTTAATTCAGATAACTATCTATGGATTTTAGAGATCAGGCGTCTGGTATTTTCAGAAGGACGTATCAAGGATTTAATAGTTTTTCTTTGAGCCTTTACAATGTAAAAGCATCATAAAAGAGATCAATCTTTACATTTATTATAAAGATTTACGATGTACTAATAAAGAAAGAAGCCAATCTAAAG
>JAADYU020069680.1:0-14803 GCA_011763375.2 Heteractis magnifica
GGATAAAATCAAGAAAACACAGTTATTAGTGTAAGCCTGAGATATGATAATGGCGGGATGATGATGATGGTGGTGATGGTGGTGATAGTGATAGTGATGGTGATAGTGATAGTGATGGTGATGGTGATGTTGATGATGGTGATGATGGCGGGATGATGATGATGGTGGTGATAGTGATGATGGTGATGATGGCGCCTTGACCATGTCACGACCGTGTTCGTGCCGTGACCTTTTCACAGTCATACGAAATCTGCCCTAACGATAACAAGAACGGCGACAATGATGATAATGATGTATTTTTACTTTTTTAACGTAATTCCAAAAAATATTATTAAAATAATATTGTTAAAAAACCTGAACTTTATCTTCATTGATTTTTTCAAATTAAGAAGATAGCAAGCCCTCTCAACCAGAAGGTATGTCATGCACTTATCTTTTGTAATATGAACTAACTGTATAAAAAAAAAATCTTAATTTAAAAATAATGATTGAACTTACATGTGTTTTATAGCCAAGCAATACTGGATAAAAACAGGAACACACTCCTAGTAAAAAAAGAATAAAGCTCAAGTAAAAAAGAATAAAGCTCAGTACACCTCCCCAGAGTTTCTCACAGTTATTTAGGATTCCACCACACGAGCGAGGTAAGGGCCGGACAAAAACATTGAAATCGGATCGTGCTCTTGAGGAAATACTATATTGTAACGAGAATAGGAAAGGTTCAGTCTTTGAAATCTTCTACTTGTTTCTACTATTTCAATCCTGCTTCCGCATTGTAGTCCACATCTAGCAAAATGCTGTTTATTTTCCGAACAAACTTCGAAGTCTCCTCCATATATTGACCAGACACTGACCTCGCTTGTGCGCTCTAGATCAAGAAGAATTATAGGCAACTCCGCGAAGCTGCATTGCTACTGACTGTTGTAAAAAACAGAACAATCTTATCAGGAAAAAAAAAACAGGCTTTACTTGTACAAATTGTCTAAAACTTGAACAACTTGCACATCAAATTTTTCCGCGGGCAATACATTTATCATGTCAAGTTAACACTCTATCAATAATTGCTTGTATATAGTCATTAGCAAATGAGGTGAGATAGTGATTAAAATGCATTAGTAATGATTAAGGTTCTTTCTAATAATTGATAACATATATTAAGTAAACCTTAAAGTAATTTTTGAGTTCAACATTGCTGGTAGTTTCTGGACGATTTGTAAACACTACGATATCCACATAGGCCAGAAGAAGTTCATTAATCTAGAAAATGAAAAAATGAAATTAAAATATAACTGTGAAATGTGAATTCTGGAAAAGTAAAAAAAAGGGGAGGAAAGGAACAAGGAGAGAAAATAAAGAAAGAAATAATTAATATCTTGAGAGAAAAGATTTTATACCTCAGCAGCCACTTCATGTTTTCTTGTTTCTTGATTTCCAATGAGACCTTTGAAATGATAAAAGGGGTTTTTACCAAGCTTGTTCGGTCTGGATGGGGGACATTGGTTGAGTTCTTTTTTCATGTTTGTATAGACTGAGCCAGTAGGAATGAGATCCATACACACGAAAAAAAAAAAGAACGAGACCAATATCTCCCCATCTGGACCGAACAAGCTTGGTCAATAACTGGTTTATTATAGGCATGGCAAGCAAAATTATCAAAATCAGTCTGTAACTACTGTGGAGAGGTCCGGATGAAAATATCTGGACTCTCAGCAACCAATTCCATTTTTATCCAAATTTGCTTGTCAGAAATGAATGAAACATTACAGTAAAAAAAACTAATTGTGAAACAAGAATGCCAGGGATTACATATTGAATAAATGAGTGAAAGAAGAAGACAGTGTTATTTCTTAAAAAATATATCTATGATGGAACAACTTGTAAATAAGTAATTTCACAAGCCAGGGTAATATTCTCACCAACAATAGCTTTTGCTGATCCATTGTAAAATGACAGGGCCAGTTCCAAAGCCTCTTGAAATTTGTTCAGTCTCATGAGAACTGCAATTCTCTGGCAAAACATGACACAAACAAGACACAAGAAATACAGAAATATCCCCCTCGAGGTCAATAATGGCTATGGTCAAACCTTTTGCAATGGTCATGAGAATAAAAACATTTGTCTATGCCAAGCTTAACTAATTCTGAAGTGCTTGAATGCAAAGCTTAGTTAAGATGGCTGCTATGTGATTGTTTCTCACAGAGGATTCAATAGAAGGCAGCTACCAGCAGTCTATAGACCTTTCTCATGCAGCAGCCATATTTATTCCCATGAAAATAAAAACCTTTGTATATGCCCAGCTAAACTCGTTCTTGAAGTGCTTGAATACAAGGCTCGCCAGGCAAAAATGTATTGTTTCAGTCAACATATGGCTGCTGTGTGAGAAAGATCTATCACCAGGTACTTCCCCTGAGCACTTAAGATCAGGAGTGTGAATAAATAATTAAAAATGGAAGCAAAATAGCTGCCTATTTTTATTAGGAGAGCCTCCTACATCAAGAATTACTGAATCCTTTGTTCTCATCTGGTAGCACTGTCTCTCTCACACAACCATATTACAAATTATACATTTCATTAGAGCATATTTCGTATGAGTGGGAAATGATAAAGCAAATTTGTAACAGTAAGCCACACATTACTTAACAGTAACTACACAATGTGATTGATTTGTTCACTTGAAAACAATGGGAAGCCATTTCAGTGTTACAGCATACAGTACTGTCTAATGCAAGTGAGTACCATATGTTTCCCACTCATATGAAATCCACTTGAATTTATGTAAAAGAATATTTACTTACATCCCTCCAAGTCCGTATTGTCAGCACATGAATTGACTGAAACCATAACACAATGCTAATAAGTGGTCTAAACTGTTAAACATGAAATTCATTCTCCCTTCAGAATTATGAAATTATCCTACTAGTGGAGAGTTACTCAAAAATGAAGTCAAATGAAGTGTATCATATTGTCTACAGCTTGATAAAATGGTTCAATCACTGCTTCCCAGTGTTAGACTGTTAAAGCTGTTCTGGCTAGATGTGGATTATTTTAACACAAACCTTGTTTCCAAGGACAAGCATCTGGCCATTAAAAACACTGATGGTTTGGTAACAGGAATACTCACTAGCAGCAGCCTTCAATAACATAAGACAACATCACATTGTAGGTTAAAAAATCATGGGTAAAGAGGGCACTGTTGACCCCATGGAAAGGCACTTTCACAACTGTTATTTTTTCCAGGTAAGGGAGGTGCACTGTAGGAAGGTGGGAAGGGAGGCACTGTAAGTAGGGAGGGAGATAGGGAGGGAGGGAGGGAGGGAGGTGTGTAGGTGTATGAGGTAGGTACACACGGAGGTAGAATGAACTGCATCTTGTCTTTACTTTTACTAATGGGGGATAAAATCCAGAATCAAATTTTAGTCCCTGACAAATGAAAAACACTCTAAGGTCATCCAAAGATGCATACATCTTGCAGCATGGCACTGAAAATGAATTGCATTTTGCTTGTAAGCATGCAATTCATTTTTCATGTATCAATATAGGTTCACATTCCTACAGTTCTGCATACACATGACAGCAAGTGAGCCTGACCCACAGCACTGAGAGCTCAAATGCTCCTAATACTAAGAAAACATATTTACCAAGGCTTTGCTGACATTGCCTCCTGTAGACAGGGACTTGAAATAGCTACTGCTGTAAATTAACTGTACATTGCTCAAGTCTACCACCTAAAAGGGAAACAGTATGACAAAGGTATTGATGCAACATGAACTAGTCCCTATAAACCATCAATCCCATACAATATGTAGAACAGATTTTGTTTGACTGGTAAATGATACTACAGCAAATTTGTAGCAACTCATAGTTGTAGTCATACCATATTTCATGCATTGTGACTGGATGGATGAAACAAAAACAATGGCAGGCCATCTCAGTGCTACTCATGCTGTTAGACAGTATCAAATGTTCTCCACTCATATGAAAACCACTCATGTTCAAAGTTTATAAACATGTGTCTCATACATTAACTACTTCTTGAAAGAGATCATACCTCCAGTTCTTCCTGGCTTCGTACATCTAGAACATGGAGCTTTTCTAGTGTGTCCAAGGTACTGATCACATGAGGATTTAGCCACTGGAGAAATAAGAAACATCTTAATTTTAGATAGGAAAGCACACATACCAGTGGAACAAATATAGCAATATTAATCACAGCTAGGCAACTTTGTTTTGTCAGAGGGCAGACAGGAATCTGGGGTTCAGGTGAAGAAAGGCACCTAGGAAATGAAAGAGGAATGCACCTAAGTGGGGAGAAAGGGGTGAGGATGAAGGAGGACATCTTAGTAAGGGTAGAGGTAGTCTGGGATCATTTGGTGGATGGGGTACCTAAGAGTAATGAGGAATCTGGAGGTGAATTGTTAATACCTAGGAGTTGATACCTGGTCAGTTGGATGGGGATATCTAGGAGTCAAAAGGGATTCCAAGGAGTGGGAACACTCATCCTCATCACTCCTTGATGAGGATGTGAACAGCTAGGAGTGAGCTGAGAGACAACTTTAGTTGGATAAAGATGCCTAGAGATAAAGATATCTTGAAGTGGATGGGGACACCTTGCAATGGATTGAGACACCTTGAGTTGGATAAAGATGCCTAGGGATAAAGATATCTTGAAGTGGATGGGGACACCTTGCAATGGATTGAGAGACACCTTGAGTTGCATAAGGATGCCTAGGGATAAAGATAGCTTGAAGTGGATGGGGACACCTTGCAATGGATTGAGACACACCTTGAGTTGCATAAGGATGCCTAGGGATGAAGATATCTTGAAGTGGATGGGAACACCTAGGAATGCATTGAAAGACACCTTGATTTTGATAAGGATGCCTAGGGATAAAGATATCTTGAAGTGGATGGAAACACCTAGGAATGGATTGAGACACACCTTGAGTTGGATAAGGATGCCTAGGTCTGAATATAGATGGGAACACCTTGGAATGGCTATGGACAAGGACAATGGTCACTTACATGTAAGGCAATTAGTTTGTAGTTGGTTTCAATTCTTTGCAGAAACATGAACTTTACTTCTTTCTCTCCTGTGCAATGTGCCTAAAAGTAAAGTATTGAATTAGACAACAACTATATTTTGGTCATAGTTCTCATTTTAATTGAGTGATGAAAAAAGGTACTTTTAAAAAATAAATAAATAATAAAAACGTATTATATATTACACATTTTGGGTGCATTCACACTAGAACTTTCTATCTAGATAGGCCACAATTATCTAGCTCACTTAGCAGTTGGAATTTTGACCGGAAACTTGTAAATTTCAAATCCATGTGGGGACATGGTTTAAGCGACCTCCAACTCGATAATGACGTTTTTCTTGTCAAAAATTTCTACATTTGTGACAGGTCGAAATTTGAACACAGGTTTTGCGCTTCACTTGTGTTCGAGTCGTTGTCTTCGGCACAAAATAGCATCATCGAGATATTAGCCTTAGAAGAAACTGTCTTTTACCCCTTACATAAAATGCAAATGGAAAAAGATAGTCAGAGATACAGATAAAACAAAATCTGGATGATCGTCGCACAAGCGAGTGTCTATACAAGAAAATGCTGTCATTATCAAGAGTTTCTGTGATTCCCGAGCTTTCTTATGGCATACGCCAACAAGAGTAAACGTATCTGTCTTCTACAAGCCATACGAACCATATGAAGGTGCTGCAAAAGGCTTTGAGCAGAGAGAATTGTTAAATACAGCGGAAAGAAGAGCAAAAAATACAATTGGATTGTTCATGTTGACTTGTTAGTTGCTTTATATACACATCTGTATACAATTACAATAGATCTCGCTTCATAACTATTCTAGCATGGAAGGCATGTTTTTATTATCTAGCTTACTTATGCTAGCTGTTGACAGATATAATAGGCCTATCTAGCTTCATTTTTGCCTAGCGTGAACACACAGTTAGGGTCAATATCTGTGTGATAAAGCCATGAATAAAATCCATATATTCAGTGAAGTGATACAATATCACTTCACGGTAAACTGTCCAATGATATTTTGAACAATAAAATATTTTCCTGTGTTATTGTATCAACCCTAAATGTGTAATAAACAAATTATGACATGTTAAGAGCTTGATATCGTTTTTATTCATTCATTTTCCATATCATATCACTCACTTGCTCGCAGACTCGCTCATTCACAATGTGACAGAAAACTTGTGAATAAAAACAATATCAAGCTCTTAACATGTAATAATCTCTATAAATTAAATGTTCTTCTAGACACAAATTTGGGTTAATCAAACTATTACCTGAAAGAAATAGATTGTACTGCCTCTACCAAAAGCTAGAACCTGTGAAAAATTAATTTGGATTTTTTGTATAAAACACAACCCAAAACTTAGACTTTAGAGAACATTACAATTAATACTCCGTAATGAGTGTCACAAATTATGGAATTAATTTAAAAAGTAATAAAAGAAAACAATAGGACTGAATGAAGTGAATGAAATGATGTGAACAAAATGGATAACAGAAAGGAAGGAAGAAATCAAGGAAGGGCAGATAGAAAGAAATAAAGTGAAGTAAAAAATACAAAACATTTTTTAAGAATACGAAAAGAAGTGAAGTGAATCGAAGCAATGGAAATGTAAAGGAGAAAAAGAAAAGAAAAACTGAAAGAAAGGGAAAGGAAAGGAAGGAAAGGAAGGGAAAGGAAAGGAAAGAAGGCATAAAAAGGAATGTTAAGAGGCAATTTAAGAGTGAAGGAAGGGAGGGAGGGAGGGAGGAAAGGAGCAGCAAGGAAGAGAAGGAGGAATAGATCAAAAAATTCATAAAATTAAAGGAAAGAAGCTAAAATATACCCATAAACCCAAAATAACACAAACTCAGATAATATTACTGAGTACAACTTTGCATATACACTGTACCGTACTTACAGGATCAATAACCTTCTTGTTTGCAACCTGAATGATAGCAAACTGCCATGAGACAAGTGGGAGAGAATCAGTGGGACCCTGAAAGATGAAAAAAATTACTATACATGGACTAGCCAGCACTGTGTAATGCATTAAAATCCAAAACATAAGTAGACACATATTGTGATTCATGCTTTTAAACTTGAAGTGATTATAATAGATCTAAATTTTTAAAAATTACTTTAAATGGCAAAGATAAAAGGTGCAAAGATAATAAACCTACCCTCAGAGAATGGGTGAACAGTACTTCCATAGTTGGCTTTAATGTAAGAACTAAAATCTATAAATGAAAAAAAGATAAAAACTTGGAAAAACGTCACCCAGAGCAAGATGTCATTAAACTTTAAGCAATGAAAATGGCTGTAGCATAAGATGTACCTTTGTCAATGTTGCAAGAGCCAATAGAGAGTACTCGTACATTGGATGATCTTTCATTCCACTGTGCATGTGTAGTGGAGCCATTGTACAAACCTCACCACGGCTGTGGTATAAAATAATAGCCGTCATTATGTTATATGTATATCATGTTTATGCCATGAGTTTATCAGTACATACTTTGCTTAATTTGTAAGAGATCACATTTTCTGTGAGTAAAAATTTAAAGTAGAAGCCAATATTTACCTTCCAGAGAAAAGACAAGTCGATTCATAGCTTCTGACACCAATCAACCTCCTGAAATCAATATATTGGATTCTCAGTGAATCAAGGGTGGTGTAGCAATGGCATACTCATCTCTGGGATCTCAGGTTCGATTCCTGGACTCAGCATTTTATGCAAGTAGAGTTTTTGTTGGGTCTCTTCCTTGATTGAAGGGTTTTTCTCTGGGTTCTCCAGTTTTCCTCCCTCCACAAAACCCAACACGCTTTTCAATCTGTGAGTTAGCTGTGCCCTGACGCCAGGTTGTTTCAGGGTTCAATAAAACTGATGGGTTTTATACTATGTATATTGCAATATTGCAAAGAAAAAACACAGCATCCATGCCATCACTGTGTAAAATATCAGCCAGAGATTGCATCATTTGTCAAATAATTCTCTTACCATAAATTTGGGTTAACACATTAGCATTATAAAGTCAAGACCTACTGGAACTACAGCATGAACCCCCAACCCACGTCCCTCCCCCTTCTCCTCTCTCAACTCTCCCTTATACTAAAGAGGGAAACATCAAACAACTGTGTTTCTAAACTTACTTGAAACTCAGTACAAAAACTGACCCACCACTGTCACTACAAATGGCTATTGTTGGGTCATCAGTGAACTTAATGAAAGAAAAAAGACAGGTGTAGTAAACCATGAGAGTGGACAAAATCCATTGAGAACTACGTTAATAACACATTAAGTAAAAAGGGCAGAAGTCAGGTGGCATATGATGCTAATTGCACCAGATATCTGCTGTCACTTGTCATAACTTTTATCAGAGAGCTATCACATGTGAGCAGAGCCATTCAATAGTTCTCTGCTGTAATTCAATGGTTTCTCTGCTTGTTCTCCAAATTTTACTCTCTGTAAAAATCAACTTCTAAGTATTCCAATAGTATTTTCTATGGATAACATCACTATTTTTGCTTGCTATGCACCATGGAAATTCATAAAATGCGTACAAGGCTAAACATTTTTATGTATTCTCCCCAACAACAGTACAGCTGTACACTAGTGTTTGGTTGTTTTGTTTTTCCTCATAATATCCTTATTTAAGAGGAACTCTGAATCAGGCTATATCTGTTTCTTTGCATATCCTAAGCTTTTGTTTATGAAATGTGTTCGATGTCAATCGCATGAGGCTGAGCAATCAAGTCTTCAAATCTATTAGCTCCTGGAGAAAATGCTTTTTGATGATGGAATCAAACTTGGGCCACAAGTTTGTTACAGTAGCAAGGCTACATGTAGGCAGTAAGTATTTTGTGTTCAAGTACCATGATATGAAGTACGGCACTTCCTAGTGGGTGTGCATCCAGAATAGTCCTTAATAGCTTTCCTGTCTGCAAGTCCCACATGAGAATCTAATAACAACAACAATAACAACAACAAAATCAGTGTAAACATTAAGAATAATAAGAACATTAATTATAACAAGTAAACATTAATAACAATAAGTAAACCTTAATGACAATATAAATGGAAAGTGAGTAAACTAGTATAGGCTGCGTCAGTGTGTAATGAATACAATTACAACCAATAAAATTATAAATCTGTAAGATTTCCTACTTTTTGCTACTTAATAACAATAACTATTCAAAGCAGCGCAAATAGTTGTTGATATTAATTGTTACCATATTTTAGTTTTTGACCTAGATTGGACAGAGAATTATTATAAAATGGGATATGATGCACTGGGGGTGGAATTTAGGTCACTTGAAATGGGAAATAGAATTTGATAGCCATGTAATTTCTCTGACATTCCTTACAGAAACTGGGATTTTGTATTGGGACTGCTACTTCAAGAGCACTAAAAATCACTACCAAAAATTATCAAATTTTAATCATTTAGGTACCATCATTTATCATTTAACTTTTTTCACCACTTCTCATAAACAAAAGATACTTGTCAATTAGCAATGGGATAAAATATTTTATCATTGTTCAAAACAACTGCCTTTCTTTGTAAAAATCATTCATCATATACATACATGTACTTTGTTTACTTCTTCACTTATTTTTGGATTACCTGCCCTCTTGCATGGCCAGATAATAGTCTTGTACAATCTTCATTAATACCTAGAGCTGTTACAGCACCATACTCTCCACCTACAATCACACAATCCACTTATCAAAATACTACATCAACATGTAATATTTTAAGAAGATTTCAATAAATAAAATATTAAATTAGTGAGCAAAAACTTCAGCTAAACTCAACAGATGTTTTCTAAGATGTTCAAGCACTTTCTTCAAATATCGGAACTGACTATTAATATAAAATTACCCATGGTTGTGTTTCCAAGAACAAGTTTCAAAGTTTGCTTTGGATCTAAGGGAAAAAAATCACAAAAAATATTAATAATATTGTACTACTACAAGACAGCTAACTTCTTAATTGGTGAGAGACAATCATAAGAGTGAAATTTGGAAGTAATTGACTCTATATATTAATTTTATTCCTACCAAATATTAAGATTATTCCATGAGATGTTCCAACAGCTATAAGAGATGATACAGCCTAACAGAGACAAATATCAATTACACACTACACATTCAAGTTTTCTTTTTTACAGAAGATGGTTGATGTCAGGCCAAAGCCTGAGTAGTCTAATTGTTTTACATAGTAGAGGTCTACTAGCATTCCAATGCAAAAATTAAGAACTACAGTTTTTTTGTGATTTTTATCAAAAAATTTTATTGGCAATTTACAAATTAATGTAATCCCAGCTTTTCTCTACTGACCATCTATCAGAATTAGAGGGTGATTACAGCAGTCAATCAGAATGTAAGATTTGCATTAGAATACTAGTACATGTAGATTTTTACTAATTATAGTTACAAGTTCTTCATTATGCAGGTTGTACACAGTACATTTTTTACTTTGGCTGATCCTGTGTTAGTACACATTTCTGTGATCAAGAAACACAGTTTTTGGAATGCTGGAGTCAATTAGTCAAGACGTCCATTGTTTCCCCACTGAGAGAACATTTAGGAAGAGCACTGCTTTGTTGTGTAATACAACTTCCAAATTAGGCAGGAAAAAGTTTGAACAATATTTATGAAGTTCAGTTTTTAAAACTTCAAAACTATACAACATGCATTCTGGTGCCTGTTGATCAAAAGTACACTCAAACACAGTCTATAAGACCTTCACTCTTCCAAAAGGTTGAATAAAGAAGGACACGTACTATTAATAATAGCTACACATAGTAAGACCTTCTCAACCCTGTCAAAATTCAAATCTTCCTCTGTCAAAACATATAAAGTAACATTACCAATGCTGTTGGTAAGCCTGCATCCACTTTAGACTGAAAAATATAAATAAAAACAAAAACAAATGACTTGAATAATGAAAAGAGTTGCTACATAATTCAAATATTTAGGCTTGTTTTTGTAAATTAGTACTTACACATGCAGAAACCATTTGAGAAGAGACATTCTTGAGAATAATATGTCGTAATATAGATCCATGTTTGTTCTTTTCCTGCTTCTTAGGGCTTTAAAACAGTATATTTTGCATCATTAATCAAAATGGGCTATAGAGCAGATTTGGTATGACTGTGACAAGCTTGCAGCAGGATTGGTGCCATAAGCGTACCTTGCCATGACATGTTTTCTAGAATTTTGATGTGCCTTGCCATGCCTTGACCATGTCATGACCATGTTTGTGCCGTGAGCTTTTCACAGTCATACCAAATCTGCTCTACTATTGTATTTAATCACTAAGTACCCCCATACAGGACATACATATTACATGTATGGAAATCCTTGAGGAAATTAAATCCTGAGTTGGGATAAGTGAGTGACAGAGTAGAAATCATGGGGATCAGGACGTTCAAGACAATGGAATGACAATATGGGTTTCTGAGAATTAAAAATTATATTTTTAAGCTTTTGTTATGAAACAAGTAAATTAATGAAATCATTAAAAACCAATGTAATTTCTAGTGGGGGTAGGTGGGGGGCATTCCAAAGCTGAGCAACACCCAGGAATAAATTGAATCCCTAGGGTCAGAATTAAAATATGGATGTCATCATACAGATAAAAACTAGGGACTGATAGTTTATCATGTTAAAGGGGGGAGGGTGATTTCAGGGGGGGTCTGAATCAGCTAAAAGTTGGGGGTTCATTTTTTGAAACTTCAAAGTTTTGGGTTTCATGCTTTCATGCAACCCACCATCCCACTATACTGGATGAAGATGGGGTAAATTTTAATTGACAAAAAGTGTACAATTTGTACTTCACCTAGTTATTTAGAAACTACTGCCCTCCCCTCCCCTCCACCAGTGACATAATTAATATGCACTTAAATAGAGTCTTCATTCATTCATTCATCCATTCAGCATTCATAATGAATAACAAAGACCTACACAAGATCAAGGTCAAGAGGTGATGAAAGTGCTTCGTCATGCAGGATTGAAGCAAGCTCTGGGTCGTATTCTAGCCCACTAGCATCATCTTCCTTCTGTGAAAACAAAATCAAAAATTAATGTAAAAAAACATAATTCATAAAGGGGCTTGTATATTGAAAGGGAAACATATGGTATTGATTTACATCAACATATAGACTGTATCCATAATGATGTTTCACTAATTTTC
Organism: Heteractis magnifica; assembly: GCA_011763375.2. Taxonomy (NCBI): domain Eukaryota; kingdom Metazoa; phylum Cnidaria; class Anthozoa; order Actiniaria; family Stichodactylidae; genus Heteractis; species Heteractis magnifica. Next base: position 12,222 of record JAADYU020069680.1, read on the forward strand.
ATAAAACAAAAGATTAAATGTATGGATCAAATGTGGCCACTACATATTATTGAAAGAACATAAGGAAATTAGTAGTATCATGTACAGTTTTAACTTTAGACCAATTTGCCTGTGAAGGTGAATTAGTGTTAAGTTATAAGCATTTAAAAGGTACAAAAATCATGAAAACCAGGCTTGTCAGGTGTTGGCTATATTTCAGGTACAAATCCTTCTAATTCCAAATTGCTTTTCAAGTAATTATATCACATCACTGAAATGATGTGATATAATTTAATATGCTCTTTCAATTCAATGCTAGTTATTCTGACTCAGATTACTGAGGAGAAAGAAGCTTTTTATATCCATGGCTTTATGGATAGGGAGTATGGTATGCAGTAACGTTGAAATAGCTTAACTCCCATTATTTTCATGTGAATCATCCAATTACAAATAAGTGACATACAAAGTCCACTTATCAAAAAATTGTTACACCAAACTTACTTCATTCAGAATACTCTCAAGTGTTGGAATACTCTCTACTTCTGGTAAGTCAAGTTCAATATCAACCTACGTATAAATAGAGTAATGAAATCTTAAGAAGGGCATAACTTGGCTACTTCTGCAAAACAAGGAAAATCAATGATTTAGGAGCATGGTAGAATTTTAGGTGGGGTGGATGGGTGGGCTAAAATGAAAAACTTCTGATACTTTTATTGTGATTGATCTTCAATAGACATGTTGCACTGCTGTGTAGACAAAACAAGAAGTGTCAAAGTGCATCAGAAAGACTGCTAATTATTACTTCTAAAAAGTATGTAATGTTTCAGGGAAACATGCAATGAAATGGACAGTCAAACCTAATGACCATAAGCAAATATTCACCCTTGACAGAGTGTTTTGCCAGATTGTTTTGCCATGTGCACGCACCATGTATTGTGATCAGCAGATGTAAACATTTGCAACTGGTCTATTGCATTATAAGCAAGTGTATTGTGCTTAATTACCAAATTAGGCGCATTTGATCATATTAGAATGTTAATCTGCGCTTTATAAGTAATAAATTATTATTATTATTATTATTCTCTAGTTTCTTTTTATGTTGCTTTTTACTTATTCTTCAAACCAAGTTTTTTTAAGTCTTTGTCCATGCACAAAAAGTTGAGGGGCTATAGACCCCCTTGACCTCCCTGGCTCCTAAGTCCCTGAAAATTTATCTGACTTGTTGAAGTCATGATCACTGAGTACTGCAAACCAGTTGAAAATATCAGTGTGTTTGTGAGACTAAAATATAATCATAAATTCTACCAATTTTCAAAGCATGCAGTAACAAAAAAATGGCTGTAAATGTAAACAACATCAAAAAAGGCCAAAAAGGCCACTAATGGCATTCAAAAATAGTTTTGGTTTGACAACTTTATTTGTCCTGCAAGAAAATGAACCACAAATAAACTTAATGTCTGGTTAATTTTTTTTTTGCTATTTCGAGCCTGGAGAATTCTTTACAGCTCTTGTCTAATCACGGTTATTCATTTCCCATGCTCCATCCCTGAATGCAAGTTAATGTATGACATAAAAATGCTATTTGTCATGTAAGCTTAAAAAAACCGCAAGAAAAGATGAAAGTCAGCTTATCTTTTCTGTCAATACATACCGAATCAGAGACGCGACTGGACCTAAAAGACTGCCTGTCCCTGGAAGGAGTCGTAAAAGCTGCATCAAAGGATTCTAAGGTCTGTAAATCGCTTGAGGCAGATAAAAGTCCAGCCAAAACGCTGTCCTCTGTAGAAGACCCTCCGCCGTCCGCCATCTTGAATGGATCTTCTGACCACAGGAAGCCCAAGCTGACAAAGCGTCTTTGTCTTGCAACACCGTAGAAAAAGAAGATATACCAGTGACGTTTCGAGCTTCGCCCTTCGTCGGAGTAAGAGTAAAGTAAGGGCAGGAATCGGTATAAATAGAAACGGGAAAGTTAATGAGCCAATCAGAAAGTGAGAGGAGAAAAGAACCGACTTTTTCGATACTCACAAACTATCACTCAAAAGTTATTGAGTACGTGCATCGGTTCACTGGTCAAACACAAAGCATTCAGTCGAGGCTTCAAGGTCGTTTCACCCTAAGGATTATTCAAATTTGTAACTCGCACCTTCAATGAAATGCTTTGTGTTTGACCAGTGAACCGATGTATGGAAAGTGTCAATGCTAGTGGGTTTCTACTAATATAAAAAACGCGCGCGTGTGCTGTATAAAGCGCTTGGGTATGGGCACAACATGAGAGAGGTCTTGAAGCACGAGGCGTAGCCGAGCACACAACGCAGCAAGCAAGTTTTTTAGTTGTTTTATAAAATTCAAACGCTTGTGCTGTGTCATAAACCACGCGCCTCGGCCAATCAGAAAACGAGATTCTTAGTAGTTATTTTATGCGTCATAGAGCATGCGTGATCATAGCTAGGGACAGGCATCATAGCTAGGGACATAAATGGAAACTAGCGAGTAAACTAGTATAGGTTGCGTCGGTGTGTAATGAATACAATAGGCCTTTTGCAACAAATTATCACGTGATTGTAACTGGATGGCAAAAAAAATTATTTCATTTATTTAAGACA
>JAADYU020069791.1:0-14790 GCA_011763375.2 Heteractis magnifica
TGATCAATCCTCGACCGGTAATCAAAATAATGAATCAAAAGAGAACAACACCAGAGAAAACAAGGCTGCAGTCAACGATAATGAAGAGCATATAGTTATAGATAACAATGAAGATATCGCAGTAAAACCACCGCAAGAACTTGTACGATCCCGCCCAACTGGTGAAACAAGACAAAACAAAAAGAAGAAGCTCTTCAAGACCTTCAGCGACAGACCCTCGACGTTTCAAAAGAGGTCTGATGCCAAGACTTCGAAACCGAAATTAAGGAAAGTTGAAAGTGCGTTTCCTGCGAGCAACTTTGAAAGAGATTGGAGTGATAGTTTATTTTGATAAACATGTTCAGTCACGTACTGCTTGAAACTCCCTTCCCTATACACTGCCCTATTTCCTTGCTTGGTGAATGGCTAAGATACTGCATGGAGAACCTGGAAGAAGTCGATGGGGAAAAAGGGCATCCTTGTGTAAGAAGATCAGTAATGCATTTTCGTAGACGAGACCTGAACATTTACCTTCTACAACGGAGGAATCTTCTTAAAGTTAACCTTTTTCTCTAATCCATCTTCAAATTAGATAACCACGGTCACTCAAGTAGCTAAATGATTACAGTCGAAGACTTTCCAACGAATTCCCCCTTCACCTTACGACTAAAGCGGGTAAAAATACTCGCTCATCTAAAGAAATCTTTAACGAAGACTAAACAATAAGAATGGTTTTATCAGTTTTTAGATGAAGTTTGATGTTCAGGGTACTGAGGGCCCACCTGACTAAAGCTTGCATATGGAACTGCTAAAATAACACCACAAGATGAACGAGGCGACCCATTCATCTTTTGACACAGTCAGTTTCAGTAATTCACTGTTGTTTGTTTGACTGAACGTGTGTGTGGAACGATTTCTCGTCAAACGGGTCGGTTCGGCGGGTTTCTCTTGGTAGCGACGCGCGGTGAGATGACGCTACAGGCCGACGTTTAATTCATGATGTATAGCTGCGATTATTGTGGCCATTAACTTTTTATTCGTATTCCCTTCTAAGAAGCGGGAGAATTGGAAGTTAAAAGTGAAAAATCATTAGGTAAAGCGACAGGAAATTAAATCCTCTCGACTACTTACTAGTATTTAGAGTCAAAATATGGTAATTGCCATCAAATTACTATCGAACAGGAAGATTTTAGCGATTTCTTTGAGCGTAAAAAAAAAAAAAAAAAAAAAAAACCCTTAAAAGAGCTGAGTTCATAGAAAAGCCCGTAATTACTGACATCTGTTATGGTAGTCTAATTTAAATGTAAAGAAAGTAAAGGAAATAAAAGATTGACTCTTTCAGTAGGATTACTGAAAACTATTTCAGCTCAGGTTTACTGAAAACTATTCCTAATTAACAGGTTTCTGGTGTGCGGCTATTCTCGCACTTTAGTGCCTCATGCAGGGCCGAGTCTATACGGGTGTATTAGAAAATACAAAAACACAACAAAAACCTAATTCTGATTGTAAATTCGTGAATTCTGTCTTCCCACGCCATCAAAGCTCTCACAAACAGCGTATCAAATTCTGCCCGAACAAAGCCGAAAATTCAATGCTCATCGTAAATATGTGTACACTGAAAATTTGTAAAGATGTAACTCAAAGGCTTTAAATATCGTTTATCGTATTAGGAAACCAAATTTATAAAGGCGTAAAAAAGTCATGAATAATGACAGCGAATACCAGTAATTTCAGGTTATAGCAAACCCCAACATCGAATCGCTATTAGGCACGGAGCCTATGCAAAAAGCCATGAATAAACGAATACTCCTTTCTGCTCAGCGGCTAAAGTCATAACAGATAGCATTCAAAAGAGCGTCAAAAGATTAATCAAAAGAGCATCAAAAGATTAGTAAATATAAAGCAAAATTTCAGTACATTAGCTGTGCTTTATAAAGCAAAGTATACAGGAAAGTTTTACAGGCCTGACTGCCCTTTTTTTCTTTTCTTTTCTTTCTTTCTTTCTTTCTTTCTTTCTTTCTTTCTTTTGCGCCATTAGGAAATGCTTTCAACTGTCCCTCAATATCACTCCATGCTCTGAAACAGCTGTGCACATTAAATATTTAGTCACTTATGGTCTTTCAATATTTTCTCAAATAAAGTTTTATCGAATTCTGCTAAATATTAATAATCCTGCTCGAGCTAGGGACCGTACTTTCTTCATGCGCAGATCTAGATCTAGACCTAGAACGAGAAAGCTCGATGCCAAAGGTAACCGTTACTATAGACCCCCTGCAGCAATCCTCACTAGCGCTGTTCAATTTGCAGGACAAAACAATAGAATTTCACTTTTCTGAGAATAGAAGAATATTCTCATGTAGAAAATTTCCCTTATTCCCCATTGTATTTAAATCAACAACCAGAACAACTTCATTTTGGTACATAGGAAACTGAATGCTGACATGCGATTACAGCTGGACTCCGGCGACAGTAGTCCGGTAAATAGCTCCGTCGCGCAAAGGACACACCGCAAGTTCCCTTTATTGTGTAACAATCTGTTTCGTGTTTCTTACAGTGGTAATGTTTTTTCTTATAAACAAGCCTACTAGCCGCCAGGCAAAACCCCCTCTCTTACGGGGGAAACCTGTTCCCTACATGAATGCAGTTATAGGCGAAAAACAAGCTTTGAGGGGGAAACGTTCTAGACTAAGTACAACTATATAATGTCTCCAAATTTCGAAAAATGGCCGATAAACAAGCAAAACCTTTTGGGAAAAATTAGGGCAGTTCACATGAGTATCAATAAAGAAAAAACAGCTAACGTCATCATCGACTGCCATAACAACCTCTGTCTTGTTAGGCGAACCGTGGAAACTATTTCTTCGAAATGCAACAAACGGCGATATTTCATTGCTTTTTCCTCCAAATTGAACTGCGTTGCGAATTCCTGGGGTCTACGTAAATTCAATGCCTGACGACTCTGGTTTCCATGTCTAATTTCACGAGAAAAACTGATATCGCACGAATCGCGATGATCCATCCTACCCAAAATTCTACCGACAAAATTAAAATTCAAACCCAATTCCGATCCCTGGGAAGCTTAGTGAGAGCCACAGCATGAAATTTATCTAAAAATATATAAATGTTTATCCGTATATTGTCGAGAAAACGTGATTGCATTCAACGTTAATTGAATTTCTGCGGAAGCAAAAACAACACAAAGAAAAAATTATTAATATAAGAATCTTTTATTCCAATAAATATACTTCTTTTCATTTAGGTGGAATTTAAATCGTGAATAAAATTAATAAATCAATTTGAATCGTATGGTAACCAAACTGAATGTCCCTTGAACGAAAAATCAATAATTACTTCAGTAGTGTAGTAATAATAAACCTGTAGAAAAACCGGCTGTAAAATTTGAACAAGTGAATAAACAAGACGTGGATTTTGAATTGGCTAAGAAGTACTAAGGTTTTCTTGAATTATATCAAAACAAAAGCACCTTTGGTCGCGTATAAATAGATTAATGCTAAAAAGAAAGATATGAGAGTTTAAAGTAATAAAAACGGTAGAATGTAACAGTCACATGTGAAACAAGCGCAAGTGTTGTGAGTTTTTTCTACGAGTCTTGCTTACTCTGCTAGCAGATGGCTTTTTCTACCCTCTATTTAGGTTATAGATCGGGAAGGAGAAAAACACTTCCTCCAGCCTGCGCTCAGCCAAACGGACGGAGAGAAGGAAATGGCCTCTGCTCGCAGGGTAAGTCTTGCTTTTTTATTTTTAAAAATAAATCAAACACAGTTGCTCTTTCTGGAATTCAGTATCTTGTTGACTCTGGTTACCTAGGAAACACTCTTTCGCTGTAGCTATGTTGACATCTCAGTTTCTGGCCCTTTTTGCAATACAGTTATAAAAGTCTTTTGGCGATCTAGTTCTAGACGATAGCAATCATTGTGTCATAACTCCTGGTCATATTCATCATAAATCGATTTAAGACATCTGGTATCTGGTATGTTTGCTTCCAATAAAAGGATCATTGCTAGAGCTAGTGTCCAGTACACACCCAATAGAACCCATTCTGATGTGCGGGAGAGGGCTGGGTTCCACTGAGGAATATAGCAACTAGCACTGTGTTTTGCTTCCAAGATTACTGTGACGAAATACTCCAGTTTCGAGTTCTTTTCTGCTCAGCCTTAGCCTCGATTTTGCCTAAAATATTTACAAAATAGCAGCAAAACCCGAAGCACTTGTATTGTTCGTTTATATGTGAATTCCATACCTTTCCATGGACTGTTAGTAAAACTATAGAATATATTACACACTATCGAGGCTACGGCTGAGCAAGAGAGAACTCGAAACTGGAGTACTGAGAGCATTTGTGCCGAGATTGTAACTTTCTGGAACTGATGCCGTATAAAGTGGAATTTTCCAGAAACGTTTCCAAAAAGGTAGAATTTCGAACTCGAATTTTCTTTATCGGTCAGTGATAATGAGAGTCCCCGTTCTTGAAGAAGGGGGTGTTACAATGGAACGCTTCGTCAAAAGTTTTTTTCCAGTATTTCTTAAAACTGTTATTCAGAAAGCGTTGGTGAAGGAGACGCCGCCACATCCGGGACTTGTGAAGCTTCGATAGGCAATGACGTAGACGAACATACCTAAAAGATTAAGAAAAAAAAGAAAAAAAAAAAAAAGAAAAAAAAAAAAACAGTAAAAGTTTAACGGTAAATTGAGGGTTATCCCTAGGAGTCAATTACAGAGTAGCAGGGAAGGGCCAGAAAACTTCAAAATATTTGTAATGACCTGTTTTCCATCCCAGTAGGCAAGAAACATTCGTACCCCCCCCCCCTTCACCACCACACACATACCCAAAAACCCTTGGTCTTTTTTCCAAACTTATTCTTAACCCTTACAGGCAATTGTATAACGTTTCGCACGGCATATCCTTTACAACCTCAATATTTTGACCTGCCTCCCCTTTTCTCATCCGGTCTTTTCCCCTACTAAATAGATGACCAATCCCTTACCGTAGATCTCAGTGCTGGTCTGGTTGTGGATTTATTCGAGTACGAGATGTCTGGAGATGAAGCAGCTTCTTCGTCATCTTGAAAAAGAACCTCTGATGCTACATCCGGGAGACCAAATTCTCGCTGAGCCCGCGAACGGGAAAATAATCTTTCAGCTGTAACGTAAACCAAGCATTGTTAGTCAGCTGCTTTAGTGGAAAAACAAAAATCTTAGTACCAGAAAAATATCTTGAGCAAAGTTGAATGGTAGTCTTAGCATAAGCCACACACGCGCAGTCCAGAACGGGAAAATACTCTTTCAGCTTAAAGTTAAGACTGTTGGTCAAACACAAAATAAATAAGTCACTAAAGTTGATGTTACCTATGTTACACTAGGCAATTTTCCTTGCAACTTGTCTCGCAATTTTGTTGCACAAGTTGCACGAGACATTGCAACTATACACACTAAGGGTTTTGCTCTGGGAGCAGGTCCCAGGGTCGTTTTTCTCCTTCGTGTGTACCAAAGATTTCATGTAAAAAAGTTGTAGCAGGAGCAGAATTTTGCCCCCGGCTCACGCTGCCTGATATTAAACTGGTTAAATATCAGCGAGCATGACCACACCATGCAGCTAGCTCCTACAGCATGCTCTCTCGTGTGCACTAGTTGTGCAAAATGACCCGGGAGCCTGCCCCTGGAGCAAAAGCCTTAGGGTGTATGGACCTTTACAAACGCACCTTGAGATAATGAGTTGGATCTTCGTGATCGACAATAGAGACCAAGATCATTTGAGTAAGATCTTTGACCTGACCTATAACCCAAGTTTGTTATGGACCTACTGGAGTTTTTTGGTGAACCAGAGCTGCGGATTTTGTCACTGGTCTCGCTGACCATGTACAAAGTATCGGGAATACTCTGGCCCAACCGAAGCATGCGCTGTTGGAGCAAGTGTAGCTCGGTGGCTTTGCATTCTTGTAAGATTCTCTGGAGGAGAAATTAAGCAGAAATGAGAAAAACGATGAATAAAAGGGGGTTAAAAGGACGCAATAAGAGAAACTAGAGTCTGATTGACGAACTATATCAGTTAATGTCCTACCACTAGCCTTAAATGTGCTCCATCATGGCGCGCCCTTTGGGTTTCCCCTCCCACCCCTCCCTAGTAACGTCTTTGCGCCTTCATCTAAAGGTGGCTGCCGGATTTTCGTACCTTAGAGGAGTGCGGGAAGGAAAGGAAAGAAAGAAAGAAGTACGGAACAAAAGACATGTCCGTCCCAAGATTACTTGCTCGAGGGAGACGCCGCTAAGTTGTTCTATGCACACTTAACCTCGATTCCATTAGCCTGTGTTGTTGGCCCTAAGGGGTAGGGGAGGAGAAAAGGAAGGGGGGGCTCTCCCTTCTCCTCGCTCATTCCCTTCCTCCCTCCCCCCGTAAAGCCGGCAACGCATGGCATTCACAAACCAATAATTACCATTAATATTGAGAAAGGCCTTTACTGTACTTTACTTTACCTTGGCTTCTTCGTAGTACGGCAAAAATAATCTTGGTTTTACGAAATCTTTGTCGTTTTTCCTTCTCATCCAAGGACAGCTGGGATAAAAGCTTCCTTGTCCGATATCTAGTGGCATTCCTCTATCGATCAACCTTCTCTCTATCGCACTATCCAACACATCGCTATGCAGTGGTAGAATATGTTGAATCCTGACGTTGTTAATGATGCCAGCAAGCTCCTTTTTTAAAGCTTTGTTGATAACGTCACGTCGCTTGACCGTCCTCTTGCCATCTTGGATAGTATCTAAGTGTAAGGATTCAGAGTACAAAATGAATAGTGATATTGATCTGTCTTGAAAAAAAAAAAACCCAAAAGACACCCATGAGAAAAAGAGAACGAATGAAATGTGCTATTGTTCTCTCTTCCTGACACTGACGCAGCCTACTCGTTAATATTTTAAATGCCACAGCTGTTTTAAAACGGTCACTCTTGAGAATATTGAAGAGTGAGTTAATGAGTAGCGCGTTGCTACATCCTCATCCCTAGCTAAAGAAGATTTCGTATGACCGTGAAAAAACTAAACTCGCTGTATAACGTGCCGTGCCGCAACCGTTGCTGTAACATGCCAATTATTAGACAGATTTAGCCAAAGATGACGCGACGAAAACGGCACGAGCGCGTTCTTTTTTTATGCGCGCGCCGTCGTTTTCAGGGTTCACGTACTCTTCGGGTCGCGTCGTCTTGGCTAAATACGTCGCAACTAAAAAGCTCTATAAGAGCTTTTAAGTTGTGACGTATTTCCGGTCCAATTTTTTTACAAATTCCGCTAAAAATAAAGGCAAACGCTAATCCAAAATTCCTCCTCCACCTGTTACAAACAGAACTCTGTACAACAATTCCTGCTATGAATTAAAAAGCAAGAAAAATCTTCACAGAACTGCTTTTCATTTTGGACTCGGAAGTCGCTTTTCCATTCGATTGACATCACACTTATTAAAAGCTCTATACATGAGCAGCGATCTCGTGCACTGGGACAGATTCAAAGGATCTTCGTGTCGTGAAGGGCTATGGAAACGGAGATAGGCGCCGCCCTATACATCACTTGATGTGGGAAGGAATTTAACTTTAACTTCGTGTCGTGATGCTTCACAGTCATAGGAAATCTACTCCATAGGCTATACAAAAGAATCACATACAATAACGCAAAAGTAGAACATTTATGCTACCGTTTATGCTAACCCGGGGTGCGAAAACACGCGCAAGAAACCCAAAGGGAAGTGAAGGAGAAACAGTAATACTACGAATAGAAATAACAGTAAACAATGTGATAAACATACAAATGTGTTTTATTTAATATTAAAGTTACATCACACTTTCCATTTAAGTAACACCTACCTGGCATTGATTGCATCTTTTTTGCAACTTGACTTTCACCCCATCTTATCACAGACACCAATATATCATGTTCACAAGCCTGTTGAGAGAAAACAAGAAAATAATATCCAAGATTATAAAACATAAAATACTCTTCCTTAGGAATCAAAGGAGAGAGCCGTGATTGTGATCTCTAAACCCTCATGTATTACCACCTGTGTGGTCCAAATTTAATCCAGGGTTAGCCAGTTCTGACTCACGCAATCTTCATAATGGCTTGAGGAATCAAGTTGTTTGCTTTTTTAATGAAAGTCTTTGAGCTGAAATCTTGGTTTGTGAAAAGAGGGAAGAAAATGAATGATACTTGGAATACCCTCCAAGGGGTCAGGGGGGTGCATTTCATTTTTACTGTGATGACTTTTTCACTCCCTTCACCCCTCCCCATGCAAGATGCAAGAAATAATCAGGCCCTCCCCTTGATGGACACCAAAAAAATGTGCACCCACCCCAAAACACTTGCAAAATTTTTGATACCCCTCCCCTTGTGAGTTACATAAAAAATGATGACTCTCCCATTCCAGCTGAGCGGCATTAAATTTTCAAACCAATCACAGTCCATTGTGATTTTTTATAGCTGGCCCTATGTTCAAGCACTTTTTTCTACCTGAAAACTATTGACAATTGAATCCAGTACATTTTGGGTCTCACTAAAGTCCAAAACTCTTAATTAGAGTGACATTTCATTTGTGAGTTGTCTAAAAACCACGCAAGAAATGATTTTCAAAACAAAGAGTGAGGGCGGCAGGTTTTGATCAACAATGGTTTCTGCGATTAGTTGTTTGCTCAGCAGATTCTTTGCACCCCCTCCCCCCCACTAATTAATGATAAATCCTTAAGCAAGAGGGAGGTGAATCACAACTAACCATAACAATCACAAATGTTGGGAAGGTGGAGTTGGGGACCTTAAGCAGCTAAGAAAATCGACAAGGTGGACGTCACATGTATTTTTGTTGTTCATGTGTGCACTGTCATCATTGAGGTTCCCCTTCTTGACAGAATGTCAGTTCAGGCTGTTTCATGTTCTAAAACCTTGAAGATGATGGCATGTGCATTAAACAAGAACATAGTGTGACATCCGCGTCACTGATTTTATAGACTGCTTAGAGGTCCGTATTTACTTAGTAGGGCATACTACCTGGACATAATCTGACTGAAGGACCTTGACAAGATATTCCTTGGACAGTTTGTGGAATGTGTCACTTTGAGCAACTGTCAGAAACTCATCCTGTAAGTACTGCTGTGCCTGTCTGGACACCCAGACAGAACCATGTGGCTGCTCACTCCATGCCATGATACCTAACAAGGATGATGGGGATAACTCCTCCTGTAGAATGTCTTCACAACCTGATATCCAGCACAAAAATGAAAAGTTATGAATCTGATTCACATGAATGGAATGAAAAGACATTTCTTCTCATGTCAGGAAACCAGCTATCCTCCTACACAGATGTTTTTAGTTGTCATCACACAACACTTTTTGTGGGGAGTAAAGCATTGCATGACGACAATAAGAATGTCTGTGTAGGAGGCTAGAAACCAGCCTGCCTTTAACAAAATTCAAGATAGTGACCTCCAATAATATATTATTGTGGTACAGGGGTTTTCATCACACTGAAAGTTTTGCATTATTGCCTAAGCCATGTCAAGAAGTCAAGAAGCTGTATCTCAGCCATTTTGCTTTCAGATGGCACCAAGACGTTTCAATTATTGTTATTACAGGGACCGCAGAGCAGTTCTGAAAGTGGGGGGGCTAGCTTAGTAAATCCTTACCACTTGATAATAGAGCATGTATGTCATTCTCATAAAAAGTGGGGGGTCTACAGCCCTCCCAGCCACTCGCTCTCCGCGGTCCCTGCATTATTGTTGTTCTATGAAAAGTGACCTATGGATTTTGAATGAATCTCAACACCCACCTTGTGCTAAGACATCAAATTCAATAAACCTGGCTACTTCATACACCTCCATTGCAATCTCTGCCATTGTAAGAAGGTTGTGTGTTCCTAGACCACAGCCCTTTCTCTCCTCTGAACTCCATTTTACAACTGAGGATAAATCGAAGGAGTCTGTATACATACACTGAAGTACTACTCTAGCATACTGCCGAGGAAAGACCCGCTCATCCAGCACAAGACGTATGCACCCAGAATCACTTGAAATTGGTAAACTAAGGTATTGCTTGAGTAACAGAGACTTGAAAAAAGATGATCGTGCACATAGAATAGCTTTATGACATGGCACTTCGAAGCTAGTTTCAGTCAGAGATGTATTTTCTTTTATATCAGGAGGCTGAAGCCCTTGAAACACCAGTAACACATCTGCATGCTCAGCATTGTATAAAAGCCCTTTCAAGTCCTGTTCCAGGACATTAGGAGTGCCAAATTCTTCTCCTAGTTCCATTAGCATGTCTAAACTATCAAGTCCTGAAGTCTGGGCAGGGAAGTCCCCTGTATATAAATACTGCAGTAGAGTAGAAAACATCTCTATGGAGATGCCATCAACAGGAATACTGACAGGAATTTCTGTAAAATTATCACTATCCCACTGTAAAAACAATTCTTGGAAATAAGTACATCTTGAAGAAAGAATCGATTTATGAGCAGGAAACTTAACTCCATTAAAAATTAGTGTGACATCCGAACATCTTCCTTTCTGGAGCAAATCCAACATGTCTTTCTTCAGTGGCTGTACATGTGGACGAGTCAAGTTCATTTGTGAAGTAGAATCTTTTATTTCTATCAATGACTTGTAATGATCAACCAGTGCAACTATCTCTTGGTAACTCCAGGTCTGAGTCAGCTCCCGTAATATTTTCCCATGGTCAAATGTCCTGAAAATACTTTTACCTCTGGAAAGTTTCTTCCTTAGGTTATTCCATTTGGGAAACTTCTTTCTTCTTTCATCATTAACATTCCTTGAACTATTTAATTGAAGCTGTTGTGCAGTCACAGGTTCAGAAGATACAGCTCCCATGATTTAGCTGAGAACCACAGAGAATTACTAATAATTTAAGGACAGTTCAAATAAATCTTATATAAGGTGGGTTACTATGTCAGGAAACAGTGAATTCCGTCATACTCTCTCAACTCAGATATTACATCCCCAAATTGAACCCAGGCTCCAGGAGCTGTACAGTTGGTAGATTCATTTTGTAGCTTTTTCCATAGTAACTACAATTAAAAAAATGCAAATCAAAAAAGGTTTTATAACTTACACTCTATGAACAATGAATTAAACTATAGTCAAGTGTCAATGAATAGTCAAACATGGTTCATACAGAAGTTCAAGGAAAAAATTCCAGGACTTTTCAAGGACTTTTCAAGAACTTTTTGAGGGTTTTTAAGGACTATTTTCGAATTTATTTTATAATGAAAGTTCCTAAATACCAAGGAGCCACACGTACGCCATCTTGAAAATTACCCAGAACACAATGGGGACTAGAGAAACTCAATCCCAGGGTTTTCCGCCATTTTAAAAATAGCGAGATGAGAAGGCCCTGGCACGAAGTTTTTGTTACAAGAAATGACTGATGACTAAGATTTATCTTGTTTTGGGGCTGACTAAGAATCATGCCAACAGCACCCACAAAATTCAAGGTCAAATTGAAATATTCAAGGAGACACTGAAAAATTTCCAGGACTTTTCAAGGACAAAAATCAAATTTTCTGAATTCAAGGAGTATTCAAGGACTCAAGACACACATTTTTCAAGGACTTTTCAAGGCTTGTGCGAACCATGTCAAATGAATCAGTGAATCTGAATTAATATCTTTAAGTGTAATCTTTATTTCAACAATTCGTTCAGCTATGCATTAGGTTGGTATCCCAGGAAGCTAATAATTACTCATAATTAAACCACATTCTCTTCATCAATATCAGTTTAAAGATATCCGGGAAAAAATCTTTAGAGTGAAGATTAAAGAGCAAGGTGTGGCAGAGCAGAAAAACCACTTTTGGCCTTTTGTCATAAGGACATCTATCCATTTTTAAGTTCAATATTTTGTAAACACACTCTTTTAGGGCCAAAGAACAAAATATCAAATGTGACTAAAACTTAGTGAATGCAGTTTAGAGATATAACACCTTGTATTTTGGGAGAGGTGATATTTTGATCAGCAGAAAAACTGACATTTCTGTTAATATCTCCAAGTAGCTTTACTCTAGTTTAATAAGATTTTGTCACAATTTTGGAGCAACAGGGATACAAATGAAAAACTTATAGTTTTTGGCATATCACTCCCATTTAAATAAAAAAAATTGTGAAAGTAGCGACCTTGTCATTTTCCTGCTCTGCCACAAGGTGTAAGGCTGATGCATATTGACTATATGGGTCTTATGCTTATGGTAGTAAGAAATGCATTAACCAAATAAATCACACATAAGCCTGTTTTAAACCTACTTAAAAAATATGCTAAATTATGCCAAAAGAATGTATATGTAGAAGGCAAAAATGACTATGTACTGAGCACCATGCAAAACCTACATGTAAGGTGTGTGTATATGTGTGAAAATGTTATAGTTATCTAATAGATAAAAACTCAGATAGTCTTGTTTAATCACACCTTTTGCAGTAAAACTGAATTACAGGTCTAATAAGGTGAACAGACCTAAAGCATCTCAATGATTAAATCAGACGATCCAATGTATAAATATACAATAATACAGCCAAAACATGGAATAGACTCAGCTGCTTTACTTGGAATATAATCAAAATTATTCAGGAGGAAAAGTAATCAATTCAAGGAAAATGATAAAACATTCACAATGGATGCACTTGATGGCATTATGTGTTCTTGATTAAATTTTAAAAAGCACTCAGTCAGTTCCTGTCACTACTGAAGGCACTGACAGAAATCTGATGAATGATTTATTATGTTTAAACCCCAAACAAACTTGTCTTTAGTGATGAATTACTATTATCAATTTTCAAAACTAACACAGAAACCTGGGAAAGAATTAACTCTTTACTAATTTGGTTAATGGAATTATTCATTTAGTGAAGAAACATGGGTATTCAATATAGCAAAGTGATATTCTATAGTTGGGTTGAAATAGTAAGAGAAAGTGGATTAAATATATAAACTAAGGTTCGAAAAATATTAGGTGTAAACTAATTAACTAGAACATGATAAGCTCTTTAAGATGAATGTTTCTCGTGTTTTTCTGCTTCAACTTGAATTGATAAGTCTTTCTTTTATATCTTACTGTTATTAAGACCAGAAATAATAAGGAAATATTCTAGAATGTTAGGCGTATGACAGCAAACCTACCACAAAAACAAATCTGATCGATTAATTTACATCATTTTCGAGCAACACAGGTATCGAAAAACACCAACAGCGAGTACTAAACTTAAAGAATTCACATTAAATAGCGCAATCCATGGTTTATATCAAGAGAAAATGACACCAATTCCCAAGACATTTGATATTCGGTATATCGATAAAAAACACTCACCTTTAGACCATATTTCTTCTAAAGCGATTATCAAGTCGAATCCATGGTCACTTGCAGGCTACATGGTGAATATTTTACCCATTGATGTAGACGATCTACTAGAGAAAGACCAGATTATTAGATACAAGCGATACAAAATCCAGTTTACATTATACAACACGAAACACAACACGATGAAATTGATTCGAATCGATTGACACGCTTAGCAACCACGCCGTGTTTGTCTTCGAGTATTCGGTAACTAGTCGATACTTATCCGGTATAGCTTCGGAAAGTGTCGCTATCATTTCATCGTGAAGAAAAAAAACAGAAAGTCATTCATTCATCAAAAACAGAATTTTATAGCTCCTCCATAAGCCCTTTTTAAAAAAATATAGGCTAAAAGTAATTCTAGCATTGATATAGCGGTATTAACTTTTTTTAGTATTCGGTAACTAATCGATAATTATTCGGTATAGCTTCGGAAACTTTCGCTATCATTCCATCAAAAAAGAAATCGGAAAATCATTCATTCATCAAGTACTTTTTTTAAAAGAGACTAAAATTCTAACACAAATAGACCTGTATTAACTTCCTTGCGTGACCAATAAGGCCGTATCATATAATGGTTTTATCATTAACTTGGAGTCGTCATTTTTGACATCACGCTAATCTATTTTCTTTTGTCTTTTGGTGACATTTTGACTCAACGCAGATGGCATAGTCTCGTTGTCAAAGACACCAATAAATATGGACTAACTACTTTGGCAATTTGAACTTACTCTACGAGTTGAAAAATATGGTCTCTTTGAAGTGAACGAGTGGAATTCAGCTTTCTTTTAGCTTCGAGCTACTTAAAAGGATGATTCCTGGCGTCAGATTTTTCTTCTTTGCTTTGGCTTCTACAGTAGTAATTGTCTTGGCTGGTGAGTGTATTAGTTAGAGAGGATGGGTATACTTCAAAAGAGTTGTCTGAAAGTCTGTCCATGAAGCTACATTGCTGTACATGTGCTGAGCATGTTTATTTGTAAAACTATTTTGGTCTTAGAAACTCAGTATCTATTATATTAGTGCGGAATGTGATTTAGAAAAGAGTAACCTTTAGACTGCCTACTTACTAACTCTGTGTAGCCATTGACTTTTCAATATAACTGAGTTAAATAGAACGCGCAAGTTATCGTTTCCTTTTAAAAATGGAGAAGTTTCATTCTCAGTTTTGAAGTATTTGAAAGTACGACTGCTGCAAATCGATTTATACGGGCAGTAACTAAAACAAAGGAATAAGAAAACCAAATCTGAACACCACACTCGTAAACTCTTGACATAGTTTTTGGTCGCAGTATCAAAATCGTTACACCAGCATCTTGAGGACGCAGAGAAGAAAGAATTTTAAATTAGTTCGAAGAACTTCTGTCTTCCGTTTTTATTCGACGCCAGTTTTATAAATCCCGCTGCCGTTTTTTATTTCTGTC